>SEYY01020009.1:22500-25000 GCA_009176605.1 Armadillidium nasatum
AATTAAATATTATATATATATATATATATATATATATATATATATATATATATATATATATATATATATATATATATATATATATATATATATATATATATATATATATATATATATATATATATCAGTGTTGGGCGAATCCGAATGCAGATTCGAAGGGTTTTTCGTAGATTCGGATTCGGATTCTAAAATTGCAAAATTAGCCGGATTCGAATTCGATTCTTATTCAAAGGTCTTTAATACCGAATCGAATTCGAATCCTTTCATTTACGGTAACATCAAAATTTGTGTGACCATTTTTTCTCCTATGATAAAAATTTATTTCCTCTTACGAAAAACATCTCTAATAAATTCTGTAAATGCCTTTCCGTTCAT
The DNA here is from genome assembly GCA_009176605.1 of Armadillidium nasatum. Classification (NCBI taxonomy): domain Eukaryota; kingdom Metazoa; phylum Arthropoda; class Malacostraca; order Isopoda; family Armadillidiidae; genus Armadillidium; species Armadillidium nasatum. The sequence continues at coordinate 22,876 of SEYY01020009.1, forward strand.
ATTCTCTCTGAATGTAATGTAGCGAATACTCCTTTCTGCAAAGGCTAATCTCAGCTCTTTTCTACAACTAATTTCACTTCGACGATTCCTTGATCTTCATCCTATTACTCTTAGGTGTTTTATATTTCCAAAAGTAATTATACATGATCGGGAACATGAGATCTTGAGATCAATGGATTGCATTCCTCCTTGTATTTTTGAGGGGGGGGGGGTGCGACTGAGCTAGAGCCTGTCCTCGTTCAACTCTACTCTCTATGTCTTAAAATTTATATAATGTTCAGTCAATTACAGAGAAAGGTAATCGTTCTAATCCTTCTAACTATAGTCCTGTAGCTCTTAATTGTAATTTGTCTAAAAGTCTAAAATCTTTGAAACTCTACTCAACTCTCATTTCCAGAATTATGTGGAATCTCACTCACTTCTCTCAGATCATCAGTATGGCTTTCGACGCTATCTCACTGATTTATGATCTTCTGCTTTAGGGAGTATTGGGAGTCCTGTGTGATAGTGCTTCAGATATCCAAAGCTTTTGATAGTTTATGTCAAGTGTCACTACTCTCTATCCAAGCTACTTTCCTTTAGATTTCTTCCTTCTCTTTACTTACTCATGTCTAATTCTCTCAGATTGTTCCATATCAGCATTTGTTAATGAAGCGACCCCTTCCTCTATTTTTGTTTGTTGTGGTGTTACTCAAGGTTCTATTCTAACTCCAACTTTACCCTTACTTTTAATTAATGATCTTCTCAGCAGCACTTCTAATTCCATTCATTCTTATGCCGATGACTCAATTCTACAGTTTCCACTCATTTCAAATATCCTCCCTCTTCTCTCTCTACAGTTGCCATCTGGATGAGATTTCCCTGAGGAGTAGTTACCTCAATATTGTGAAATTCAAATCTTATAAACTCAACGTCTTTACATCTCTCTAATAAAACCACCACCCAACTTTCAAAAGTCCTTCGATGGTTCACGTCTCACCTGCGAACAATAAAGACATTGTTGGTTTGACTGTAAACAGCAAACTCTCTTCGAAACCTCATATAACAACTGTTTCATCCGAACAGTTACTCCAATTATATAAGCGGTCTTACCCACACATGTATGGATTATTGTTCTTTTATTTGGGATGCGGTGGGTGAGGGGTGGCTCTAGCTCTGCCTGTCTTTTGAACAGGGTTGATTTTAAGGGGAAAAAACTAATTAACTGCCCCTATTTTCACACTCCCTTGACCCTCTATATCTGCCACTTCCCTTTAGCACACAATCGTGCATGGAAAATACTTCACATATCTGGGGTGCTTCCATTCACACAGCTCTTCTTGAAAAGGTGGAATGTAGGGATTTTCGTCTTATCTACTTTTTCAATATCTTTTTCTGTTGGTGATTCAACCTCAATATAACAGCATTTACAAAAGATACTACTCTTCTGGTCTCCTTTTGCATACCTCCTTCAATGAGAAGTACTCGCGTGACTCGCCTTTTCATACAGTTTCATTATTTTTCTTTCCAAATCTCAGACACCAGACTTAATCTCCTATACATAATCTTACGTAAACTCAGCTTGTAAAGCCAGAAACTCATTCATGTTATCTATTTTACCTACTAACTATGACATACACTCTTTCAAATGCCGAATATCGGGGCATATTGGTTTCAATTTGACCCGTCCGGAGAATTTTCCAACTCTGGTTGTGATGGTTCGGGTGATTATAGACATCTGGCCTTTGCCCCTCAGAGGTTATATAATATATATATATATATATATATATATATATATATATATATATATATATATATATATATATATATATATATATATATATATATATATATATATATATTTATATATTTTTTTTTAATTAAAATATGTTATTGTTCCTACTATAAAGGCATATTTGGTTACGATATGCCACTTCAGATTTAATTAAAATACAGAGGCAAAGAAAAACATTCTATATATATATATATATATATATATATATATATATATATATATATATATATATATATATATATAATATATATATATATATATATATATATATATATATATATATATATATATATATATTATATATATATATATATATATATATATATATATATATATATATATATATATATA
>SEYY01020009.1:32500-37500 GCA_009176605.1 Armadillidium nasatum
GGTAATGAGCTTTGTAAAATTAAATACAATGATTTTAAATATTTGCTTGAAAAGAATTTATTATTATCACTTTGTATAAGTTTTCCTTATATTAATAGATTATATATATTGCTCTTGTCAGTCACTAAAAGGACTTGAAGGAAAATGAAAGCACCTGTGTCATTTATATATATATATATATATATATATATATATATATATATATATATATATATATATATATATATATATATATATATATATATATATATATATATATATATATATATATATATATATATATATATATATATATATATATATATATATTATATATATATATATATATATATATATATATATATATATATATATATATATATATATATATATATATATATATATATATATATATATATATATATATATATATATATATATATATATATATATATATATATATATATATATATATATATATATATATATATATATATATATATATATATATATATATATATATATATATATATATATATATATATATATATATATATATATATATATATATATATATATATATATATATATATATATATATATATATATATATATATATATAATATAAGGAGCTTTGCTATTGAAAATGCTTGAGCGACAGTAATTTTATATAGAATCTGTTAAAAGTGTTTTTTAAAGATAGTTTTCCAAGTAGTTTATAAATTAAATAAACAATTTGTATATTTCTTTTAAAAGTTTATGTAGAGTTTAATTGAAAGTGGAGTTAAGAAGATACTTCTGATGTTGACAAATGAATTGAGTTAAAAAAAAGATTAAAAATGTTTTAAATTCTTATTTATTTCGTTTTATCTTTTTGTATATTGAAGACTAATGTTCATATTTACATCTTCATCTTGTAGCGAATTACAGTACTTTCTATGGGATACGTAGATTTTACAGAAGATTTTTTTATTTGTATATTTAGTTTATTTCAATCTTAACTGTAATGAATAATTATAATTAATCAACGTAGGCGTCGAACCATATTTTTATCTAAATTATGAATGAAAAATTTTATTGTGAAGTGGTCAGAAACAAAGTGGTTTAATCGACAAAATTCTTAAATTTGAAATAAATGAAGATAGAACCACTTCAAGCTTAAAACTGTTTGTAGACAAAGATTAAAATGTGAGTTAGTTGGTCTATGCAAAGAAAAATAATTATTTTAAAATAACCTTATATATATATATATATATATATATATATATATATATATATATATATATATATATATATGTCAACAATTAAGGTCTGCTAACTTTCTCGCAGATCAAATACATTAAACATCATTGTTTAAAGTTTGCTATAGGGGAATCGAACCCGGGCCCTTTAGCACAAAAGCATAGAGTTTTACCACTACACTACTGGCATTTCAAAAGAGAAATTCAAAGAGGAGGCTTATGAATTCACAAGAGCAACCTCTAAGGACTTCTCCCGACCGCGCTTGAGCGTGTGGCAACATTACCCGGGCTCGGCCCCCCCCCCTCCTTTTCCTCTCGTAAACTGAACACATAGGTCAATAATTATGGTCTGCTAACTCTCTCGCAGATCAAATGCATTAAACATCATTGTTTAAAGTTGGCTATAGGGGAATCGAATAGCAAATTTAAACAATGATGTTTAATTTATTTGAGAGTGAGGAAGGTGAACAGTAAAATAAATGAATAAATAATATATTATTATATATATATATATATATATATATATATATATATATATATATATATATATATATATATATATATATATATATATATATATGATACAAAAGTTTGTGATGGCTGAACTTGTGAATTGTTGTTAACAATTCATTTGATCTGTGTAATAATTGCACATAAACTCACCAAAAAAAATACCACTAAAATATCGTCAATAAAATAGCCTTTTCCCATCATTGTAATGACCGTAAACTTCGCCATTTGCACTAGGCATTAAATTGTTAAAACACAATTTTACAATAATCGGAACGATTCGCTTAATCAGTCATTGCTCTCTCTCTCTCTCTCTCTCTCTCTCTCTCTCTCTCTCTCTCTCTCTCTCTCTCTCTCTCTCTCTCTCTCTCTCTCTCTCTCTCTCTCTCTCTCTCTCTCTCTCTCTTTTATTCTGTTGAATTTTGCTTTATTGTTCAAAAAGAGTAAAAATAATAGTAAAATATTTGGTATTTATTGAAATAAAAATATAAAAATAACGAGAATGTAAAAAAAAAAAAATTAAAAAAAAAAAAAAAAAAAAAAAAAAAAAAAAAAAAAAAAAAAAAAAAATTATTTTTTAAAATTTATTTTTATTTTTTTAAAAATAAATTTAATTATCAATTTTTATTATTTAAAATTTAATTTAATTTATATATATATATATATATATATATATATATATATATATATATATATATATATATATATATATATATATATATATATATATATATATATATATATATATATATATATATATATATATATATATATATATATATATATATATATATATATATATATATATATATATATATATATATATATATATATATATATATATATATATATATATATATATATATATATATATATTATATATATATATATATATATATATATATATATATATATATATATATATATATATATATATATATATATATATATATATATATATATATATATATATATATATATATATATAGTTATGTAACTTTATTTTAGTTACCTATTTTTGGGATGTCTTCAAAAGCTTGTTTAATCCTTTTTCTTCTGTAATTAGTGTATAACTTTCCTTCAGGTTCTTCTCTTTTATTTTATAAGATTTTCCTAAAGATTACTTACGCTACTTCAATAAAAGTTCTTAATTGGTTCTATATATATATATATATATATATATATATATATATATATATATATATATATATATATATATATATATATATATATATATATATATATATATATATATATATATATATATATATATATATATATATATATATATATATATATATATATATATATATATATATATATATATATATATATATATATATATATATATATATATATATATATATATATATATATATATATATATATATATATATATATATATATCTTTGGAAGAGTCTATGAAAGGAAATAGTTACGGTAGGATATCTTGAGGAAGAAATATGCTATTTAGAGATGGTCGATAGTTTGTCGATAAGGCGTTTACTTTTAAAATACTGGCAGGGAAATTACTCACATATGAAAAAGAAAATCTAACTATTCTTTGTTGATTTGGATAGAGCATGTGACTGAGTTAAAAGAAGGAAGCTCTGGAGAGCATTATAAATTTATGGTGTGAACAGATTGTTATTAAATGAGCTTCATAAATTTTTAAGGAAATGCTGAGTATTTGTTAGGTATTAAATGGAGGAAGGGGAACTGTTTAAAGTAGATATATGGAGAGTCAGAATTATAAATAAATATATCCTTTATTTAATATCTGTATCGAGAGTGGTTCGAGATTTGGGATTAATTGAGAGAGGAGGAGATGTGCTATTATATTAAGGTGATTAGATAAGACATCTGTTGCTTCCTGAAGACACTCTTTCAATGACAATTTAAAAAGAAAAACTAAGAAATGAGAAGATTAAAATGGATATGTCAAGGAAAAAGAGTAAAAGTTAGCCATGATAAGAGTAAAATGGTAATTATCAGAGCACAGAGCAAGCATGACAAATGTCAACCTTGGTTAAAATACATAATGGTAGGAGTAGGAACCTTGTGAAAATGATATTCTTCAGATATTTTTGTGTAGATATTGAGAACCGGCGTTGTAAGTAACAAATAAGGAAATACGAATGTTTACTAAGAATATATATATTTATATATATATATATATATATATATATATATATATATATATATATATATATATATATATATATATATATATATATATATATATATATATATATATATATATATATATATATATATATAATATATATATATATATATATATATATATATATATATATATATATATATATATATATATATATATATATATATATATATATATATATATATATATATATATATATATATATATATATATATATATATATATATATATATATATATATATATATATATATATATATATATATATATATTATATATATTTTTTTTTTTTTTTAAAGATTTAATTTAAAATTAAAAAAAAAAAAAAAAAAAAAAAAAAATGAAATTAAAAAAAAAAAAAATTTTAAATTTAAAAAAAAAAAAACTTAAATATATATATATATATATATATATATATATATATATATATATATATATATATATATATATATATATATATATATATATATATATATATATATATATATATATATAATATATTTGACATTTGATATTAATGATATTAAGGAACCCTATTTTTTACGATGAAAAGTCTAAAAGAAGAAGCAAAAAACGTACAAGTAATATATATATATATATATATATATATATATATATATATATATATATATATATATATATATATATATATATATATATATATATATATATATATATATATATATATATATATATATATATATATTACTTGTACGTTTTTGCTTCTTTTAGACCTTTCATCGTAAAAAATAGGGTTCCTTAATATCATTAATATCAAATCCATCAATTCCATCAATGAGCTTTAATAAAACTGATTTTATATAAAGTTAAAAGCTTTAAATATGAGGAGAAAACTTTTAAAATAATAAAAAATTTAGATATTTTCTTTTCGCAATAAATAATAATGATAATAATAATAATAATAATAATAATAATAATAATAATAATAATAATAATAATAATAATAATAATAATAAAGTGATAGTAATAGTAGTAATAATTGTAATAATAATAATAATGATAATAATAATAATAATAATAATAATAATAATGATTAATAATTATGATAATAATTATATTAAGGTG
>SEYY01020009.1:47500-60000 GCA_009176605.1 Armadillidium nasatum
CTATTGAGGAATTTCACTCTTATACACTCCATCTCTTTTGAAGCTATTCGTTACGGTCCGTGCTCTTATTATAATATGATAAAAATCATTGTTAGTTCAATATAATGTTTACGATTTATATCCGTTAGGTATCTACGTGTTATTCTTTCTAGAAATATTCATTCGCTGCTGTTTTTAACTGGTGATTTAAAATCTAGCAGTTCTGTTATTATTCTTTTCTCTGTTATCAACATAGTTTTGATCTTTCTGATGATCCATACATTACATCTCTATCTATCCACAACACCACAGTACCACACCAGACAAAGTCGAATAATCTCGGTCAGTGATAATATATTAAATATCTCTTCCTGAGCTTTTATCTGCCGTCTCCTCAACTCCTCTGACAGGTGATGATCCTCTTCGGCTAATTTATAGGAAAAATCATCGTCGTCCTCATCACTTTCGTCCTTCTATAGTTAAAATCCGTTGGAATTTCGCTCCCTGGTCCCTCTCTCTTATAGGCATATAATACTCTTCCCCATATCTCTCACTCACCTATTCTTTACGTTTAGATTATCTCAGTATAAAATATCGCTTATTTTTATGATATAGATTCTGGTTGTTGTTATTATGTTGATTCTGTTGGTTAGTAGTTGTATTGTTATTAGATTTCTGTTGGTTCTGAGGCTCGGTAAATATGAGTGAGTGAATTCTTAAGAATATCTGAGATAACTCAATCTAACCAAATTTTTCGGTGTATTTATATTATAATATATATATATATATATATATTAATATAATATATATAATAAATTGGTTGAACATCGGATACTGTAATGTGAATGCTCATCTCCCTTATAAACAAATTGGGAATTATAATACTCTACTCACGTATCAAAATAGGTGGACACCTTATATATATGGAGTAGTATATAACTACTTTCAACCTGATGATTAGTCCACCTCATGTACGTCGGGTCAATTAGTGAGTTTTAATAGCTTCTAATTTATTACGTCCACTATATATATATTATATATATATATAATATATTATAAATAATTTTATATATATATATAAGGTCAAATACTCCAGTGCATTTCCATTCTTCCCCGTTTGATCGTCTTATTGAAGAGTGCGATAATAGGTTCTAGTGATTTCTTCCTAGATTATTGGTGTGAAGGATATTATACCTTTGTTGATCTGGAGTACTCTATTCGGTTATTCTCTATTACCGGTACAATTAGTGATATTACCACTAGACCGTATTATATTGTTAACATACGGTAGGACTAATAATTTCTAGAAAACTCCAGTTCGAGTTGTTGTTTGTATGATTGGTTTATAGTGAACACTCTATGTAGGAACAAGTGCCCACTATTATTCAGATGAAACACTTGTGAACTTGGTATGTAACTAAAGTGTCCTTAGTATGCGTATCTTTATCGCAAAAACTACACCACTGGTTGGTTTGACTTTGTGAAGTTTGTCGCCGTCGATTATCCTGTCTACGGTCATCCGACCGTCCCGAAGAGCTGGAACTTTCGCTACTTTTACGTTGCTTATTGTCCCGAACGAACTTGGGACTGCGGTTCCCGCGTTTCTTTTGACTTTCTTTTCTGATGACCGTTTCTCGACTGGTTTTTGTGGAGGCGGTTGGGCATTGGAAGAACTATTCTTCCTACGTTTTACCTCATCCACCCATGATTTCTGCTGGGGTCTCGACTCAGCCACAACCCTAGAGATTTCTATTACTTCAGGAAAGGTGCTTGTTCATGCCCTTTTAAGTCCTGAAGGTGTCTATCAGATAGGTTCACCAGCTGATCAAAGGAAACTTTGGTTCCCGAACACCACTCATGATTTCGGAGATAACTGGAGATCTCTTTGTTTTAAGGTGTAGGCTGCAAGAAACACTTGAATAGTGTTCATGCTCTTACAGGCTTCTGACGAAGTGGTGGGTACGCTTTCTTCGCGAGATCCAGTAAACGGATGGCAAAAATCCTGACTGTTTCATTTTTATGCATTTTGGCAGTCATAAAGTTTTGAACGGCCCGCTCTTGTCTGACGGTGTCCTCGTTGGTAAACAATTCTAGTAGACTCTGTTTAATATCTTCATAAGACTTATCTGCCTTATGGAGTTGATGGTATGTAGGGCCAAATAAGACGACTGCAAATATGATCCCAAGAGCCTTAACCAGTCCTGTTTTTGGGTTGGGTACAGGATCGAGCAATATTCTTCAAATTCTCTGAAGAATACTGTTAAGTCTTGGTCAGTATCAGGATTAAATTTAGCGGGTGGTACAGCCTTGTTAGATTTAGGCTTATTTAATAGTTGTGCCATCATCGCAATTGCTTGGGAAACCATAGCGTTGTGAGCCTGTTGTGCGGCTAGACTCTCTTCTACGAATTCCCTGAATTGTTTATCCGTCATGTTGTTAGTCGAGATATTGGGGTTACTTGCGGGGTTCATGGTTGGTTGCTGCTGATCTGCGTCAACCTCACAAGCTACTGCTACCGACGGCTTCTTTTCCTTCGGCCGTACTGATCGTTCAGTTGATGTTGTTGATGCAGCAGTAGGAGCTGGATCTTGACGAGCCGACAACATTTCCAATATAAGGGTATTTTGCTTGCTCAGTCGTTGATCTATCTCTCGCATATACTCCTCATGGAATTCACAACCATGTCTCCAATTTTGAGAAGTGTTCACGATCCACAAATCGGACATCCCGTAAGGATTCACCCCTCGAGTTATCATTCTGTTGTTCTGGAATAGACTCTGTGTCATTGATGATCGGGAAATGCGCTTCCGATTCAATCAACTGATCCATATACACCTTAGATTCATCATTGTTCATAATATTCTTCTCTGCCATTATTATAGTGGATTTCGTTAATTCGCTCCTTTTAAAGATCCTGGCAGGGTCGCCAATTTATTTTCTCTGTAAGACTTCCCTGTTATAATCCCACAATAGAAAATAAAAAAAATAATAGTTGTTAAAACTCACGTTTAGTGTTGAATCCAAAGATGAGTTGATGATTTTCTTGAAGATGTTCAATGGGGTTACTCAGTCCTCTTGATGGACGGAGGCGTTGAAGGAGTTTGAAGTTGAAGAAGTTGAAGGTGCAATCTGAATTTTTTTACGAACAGAAGCCCTCAGGACCTCTGCTAGGGCAGTGCGGATCAATAAAAGGAACAGCTTTGGCAGATTTAATAAAAATTCAAAGACAAGGTCATTGAAAAACAAAAAAAACAAAATCGTTTAATTGTTGAAAGATGGCTAAAAATATGAACAAGTAATAATGCTGCTATCAGAGTTCGAGCAGAACAATAAAGAAAGGTCTGTTGATGAAGAGCAATGCAGATAAAGGGTGTTAGGTTGTAGAGAACTGACGGGTATATCGGTTTCTTAATGACTATCAATTAAGAAAACAACCGTCGTCAATTCAATAAAAGAAGGTGGACTAGGAAATCGACTGATGATTTTAGTAGTCCAGAGTTGAAAATAAACTCCAAAGTTGAAACTAAAAATCAGAAAAATTTATAAGATATTTTGATAAATTTATCAATTAAAACTTTTAAGACAAATAATTGCATCAACTCACGTATTGGCCAGAGTGGTTGGCTCCAATACTGAATTAAATCTTTATTTTGAGAGTTCGTAAAGGTATTAATTCTTGTAGTTTTATTTCAACTTAATTTGGTAGTTATTTTTAATTCATGTAGAGTTAATTTTATGTTAAATTTTAATTAAGTTATAAACTTCAAATTAAAATGAAGAAAGGGTGAGAGTTTTTCTTTAAAAATTGAGAAGATTTAGAAATGTGTCATCTAGAAACTGCAGTGATGTGGCATTCAAAAAGTGCTTTGAAGAGCTGAATGAGTCAGAAAAAGAGGAGGCTCTGATTTTTACTAGAGATAAGTTGAATTATTTCCTAGTTAATATGGAGACTTTTGGTTACTACGAAAATGATACAAGTCCAGTTTTGTTTCCACTTCAGTTACTCTTACCATTTCAGAAATATCTTGAAATTGCAATATTTTTGCTTCGCCATTTAGATGAGAGGCAGTTGAAGGTGTTCTTCCAGCCAAGTTATGTTGCATTATGTATTGTTTCATTTATTAAGTTGGCCTTATCAACACATGTTTATGGATGTAGTGAGTCAATTTTGGGAAGTGTTACCGAAAATAGAATTTTGTTTACTTCTTCGCAGGATAGTGACTTTAATAAAAAATAAATCGTCTTCTAAGTTATGTGATTATCATAACATTTTGAGAGATTTTTGGATTCAAAGTTCTCCATCTTCAAAAACTTTTTTCTTCCGCTTGGAAGGAATATTTAAAATAGATATGCTTAATGTTAGTTTGGCTCCTTACGAAGAGGATGATTGTGATGATTGTTATTTTATAACTGACATTGGCTCAGATTCTGAACAATTAGGTATCTGGTACGTAATATATAACCTTTTTGATTCTCCATTTACCATTGAAGATGAAAAATTTATACGACTGATTTTTGAAAGTGCAACCTTGGAAGAGAAATCCGATATTGTAAAGGTTACAAGGGAATAGGATAGGTAAAATATCCTTTGAGGCTTGTGATCTAAGGAGAATTGATTTGTTTATTGAATGTTGTGTACCGAAAGGAAGAATTGAAAGATTCAAAAAGAAACTATTTAATGATAAGGATGTAAAAAGAGTTTTATTTTTTTATTAGTTCTTGACAATAAGGGGAAAGAGTTTCAAAAGATTCTGAATTGGGCTTTTTCTGCAGAGGAGATAAAAGAATGGCTACAAAATTTCTTATATGTGAGACAAGAGTTTAAACCTCATTTGTACTCTTGTAAAGATTTAAAATGTATTGATAAGAGTTTGGAATGGGCTCTGTCTTTAAATGAAATTCAAAATTTGAAAAGGGGTTTAATTTTAGATGTGGGAGGCATTGTGTGGCATTTTAAACACTCATTATCAAAAGGGGAGTTTTCAAGATATTGATTTCTTTTTGGAATGGATTTTTTCTTCAGAAATAGAAATGGTAAAGTTTAAAAAAGATTTGATATTTGAATATATTCTCTACGTAGACAGCTCTTTTCTTAGTAGTGGTTTAAGTTCACTTAAAAAATTAATTAATGGAGCGCTCTCTCTGAAAGAAGAAGGTAAAGATTTCAAAAGACAGCTTTCTTTTAGTGAGAAAGTGATTGAATACTACAGAAATCTTGTTGCACAAAGACAATTATGTAAAGCAAATGCATTCATTCGATGGGCAGAACTGACAGAAACGGAAGTGAAAAACTTTAAAAGACTTTTAGTACTTAATGCAGAAGGAAAGATATTTTCTTCCTGTGTTTCTTTTATATTAAATGGTAAAGGAGGTTTTGTCAAGAAATTGCTCAATTGGACTCAATTTTCAAAAGAGGAAGTTAGGGAGTTTTATTATCTTTTGACAGAGGAACTTAATCTGTATACTCTTATTACTGAAGAAAATATCAAATTAAATGATATAAAAAGAATTTTCAATGAGTTTGCTTTGTCAGAGAACGAGATAAAAAGACACAAGAAAAATTTACTGTTTAAAAGCATTAACCTTATTGAATATTTTGTAATGGAAAACAGGTGGGATGAAATGGAAGAACTTTTAGGTTGGTGTTTCTCCTCCAAAACAGAATTAAGTGACTTCAAAAAAGAGATTCCCTTAAAAATAAACAACATATTTTTGAATCTAATTTTATGTCTGAGATTTGAAGATGTTGACAAGTTCTTTACTTGGACAGGCGTTCACAAAAGCTTTAAAAAGAGATTACTGAAAAAAATTATATTTGACAGTAGCGTTTACCAAATTTTCTTGAGGGGGTTTATTAGCACCAGCGTAATTGAGGAATTATTTAACTTTTTGTCTGCAAATTATTTGTTATCAAATGAATGGAAAGAAAGTTTTTTAAATTGGTATGATTTCAGAAAGAGAAGGTATTGTTCTGATGCCAATTGCCTTAAAATTAGGAGACCCGATATTCGAGGATTTGGAGTGCATTTAGATTACCATCGTCTTTGTGATGGTTGTAGAAGTTTCATTGAAAATTGCAACCATTTTATAAAATTGGTTGACGAACACAACAACATACAGAAAGTCCGACCGAAAAGGAAACTTGAATCTTCTCTTCAAATTAATTCAACAAAAAGGAAAAGAAGTTGACATTGTTGACATTATTCTTATAATTCCATTCTATCTTTCTTGAATTGTGCTTAAAAACTTTTTTTTTTTTTTTTTTTTAATTGCAAAAGGATAAAAATTCTCTTTAGTTGAATGGTTAAAAAGTTATTAGTTTTGTATTACAATATTCACATTTTATATTTGACTTTATAAAAAGTATTCTCAGTTTTAATAAAATTTATCACTGTTACAGTTGTCATCGTCTTTAGATTTTACACCCTTGTATATATATATATATATATATATATATATATATATATATATATATATATATATATATATATATATATATATATATATATATATATATATATATATATATATATATATATATATATATATTATATATATATATATATATATATATATATATATATATATATATATATATATATATATATATATATATATATATATATATATATATATATATATATATATATATATATATATATATTATATATATATATATATATATATATATATATATATATATATATATATATATATATATATATATATATATATATATATATATATATATATATATATATATATATATATATATATATATATATATAATATATATATATATATATACTATATATATATCTATGTATATATATATATATAGTAATTAAAGTCTCAATTAGTGTAACTTCATAAATATAATTTCCACGATTCCCCTAGATGAGAAAATCACTTTTTGATCACACTTTTCAAGAAAAATATTTTTCACATTTCTTACTTATATATCTTTGTAAAGAAAATTCAGATGGAAAATCTCTAGAGGGAATGTTTTGAGCATGATATATTACCTGAAGAAATTTCTGTAGAGAGAGTATTGACTATGATATGTTTACGTAAACGAATTTTGCAGATGAAAGTTACTATCAATTTCTTTTTTTTTTAATATGTTTTGCATAGAATACATTATTTTTCATATATTTCTGAAAAAATATTCTGCTCTTACTTGTAAAGGATTCGAAGTCAATTTGTTTTGATTTGTAACTTAAATCTGAATAAATTATGATTTTTTCCTATAACTAAGGAGAAGTTTTGTTTAAACATTGTAAAAAAGTTGATTAACAATTTTTTAGACTTTTAAGTTAATTAAATAGCAATACCTCTCGTAATCCCTTGCAATATATATATATATATATATATATATATATATATATATATATATATATATATATTATATATATATATATATATATATATATATATATATATATATATATATATATATATATATATATATATATATATATATATATATATATATATATATATATATATATATATATATATATATATATATATATATATATATATATTATATATATATATATATATATATATATATATATATATATATATATATATATATATATATATATATGTATATATATATATATATATATATATATATATATATATATATATATATATATATATATATATATATATATATATATATACATGATGCACTAGAAACCTTGTAATTCAGCTTTGAAATGCTGTTATTTCACATCAACGTAAACTCGCAATTTAAATTCAAAATGAGTTTATGGAAGTCACACCTGTATATATATATATATATATATATATATATATATAATATATATATATATATATATATATATATATATATATATATATATATATATATATATATATATATATATATATATATCCTTTAAATTTTCTCCCCTCTATTTGCTTACTCAAATCTAGTAAGCAAACAGGAGTTTATGGGAGCCAGACCTGTATATATATTTATATATATATATATATATATATATATATATATATATTATATATATATATATATATATATATATATATATATATACCTTTAAGTTTTCTCTTTCTATTTGCTTACTCATGTTTAGTTTTCTACTAGATCGTTCCATGTTGGCACCTGTCGATTGAGTACCCCTTCCTCCTTTTCTGTTATATGTGATGTTCCTTTTATTCTAACGTTTTATCAATGATCTCAGCTGCACTTATAACTTTGTTTATTCTTATGCCTATAACTCAACTCTCTATTCTTCGACACATTTCATAATCTGCTCACTCTTTTACCCCTAGAGTTATTTCTATCTTCAATTTTCTGATTCTATTCTAGCCGATTTGAATGGGATTTCCTGTTGGGGTCACCGCAACCTTGTGAAATTCAACTGAAAAATTCTTTAAAAACTCAACGTTTTTACATCTCTCTCTCAAAAACACTTCCTAGCTTTTTTATCTTCCTTCGACTACTCTCCCGTCTCACTTGTAAAAAAAATTAACTTTCTTGGTTTGAACATAAACAAAAAATTGTCTTGGAAATCTCATATCACAGCGGTAAGGAGGCCTCAGAGAAGTTGGAATACTGTTCTTGTTGTGAGAATTTTATTCTTCCGAACAGTTACTCCAATTTATATGATGATCTTATCCTACATTTAGATTGCTCTGATTCCTCCCATCTTTTGGATAGAGTTGAGTCGAAGTCTAAATGACTGATAAATTATCCCCTACCTTCAAACTGTCTTGACCCTATGTTTCTACGACATGAATTGACGGTTCGCCTTCCACCACTATTTCGTCTTCCTCGTAGCACAAGGGGTGTCCTGCTTTTACATGAGTTTTTCCAGAATGTAGGAAATCACAGACTTGTTTGTTGTGGTGCCTCCTATCCAGCTATCTCTGTTCTGTGGAACACTGATATCTTCTGTTTTTCCTCCTGCATTAAATATTCAAGGCCTCCGTTTGCACCCATTTGAGAAATTTGCATTATGTTTGGGCTAGGTAGGTTTTCTTTTTTATATTTCTGCCCCCTCCTTGAAAAGAGGCGAACTGATTAATGGTGGAAAAACTATATATATATATATATATATATATATATATATATATATATATATATATATATATATATATATATATATATATATATATATATATATATATATATATATATATATATATATATATATATATATATATATATATATATATATATATATATATATATATATATATATATATATATATATATGAAAGTGTTTTGGCGAAGTGTTCTCCAATATAACAAGCAAGCAAATTATATATTGGAAGGTTTTTTTTTCCTTATCTCCTTTGTATGCTCAATTGATGCGTTAAGTTGCGCGCCAGATTTCATCTCCTTTCTCAGGATCGTTCGAATATTGACATAAACAAAATTGATGACCTTCTTCCTACTCGGTCTCGGCCTAGACTCTTTCCTATTCAGCCTCTGCATAGGCTTATCCGTACTTCTCAGCCTAGGCTTATTTTGAGAACGAAAAAAATGATTTGAATAACAATTGTTTGTTTCCCGTTAGTTATTTATGAAGAGAATTTTATTTTTTTTATTTTTTTTTATTTTTTTGTTTTAAAGATGGGGGATGCCAATGCCAGAGTTAGGGGTGGGGGAGGGTGGTATGAGAAAGCAGCCAATGTGGCTTATCTACAAGAACTCGATTTTCACCTCGTGAAAAGTTTTTCTTTCGCGAAAGGTGGGCAGGAGAGATTTCTCTCTGCAAAGTTTTTTTCCATAAAGATAGGATATAAAATAAGTTGAAATGTTTTTTTATTGATATTGATACATTTTCTTCTTGTGTTCTAGAAGGTTAAAGGAAAAACTTTAGTCATTTTATGGTCTCTTAAATGGACGAGAGGGTAATAATAATAATAATAATAATAATAATAATAATAATAATAATAATAATAATAATAATAATAATAATAATAATAATAATAATAATAATTAATAATAATAATAATAATTAATAATAATAATAATAATAATAATAATAATAATAATAATAATAATAATAATAATAATAATAATAATAATAATAATAATAATAATAAAATAATAATAATAATGATAATATCTTTTGGTTTAAAATAAATCATTCATTATTTTTCAAGAATCCAAGCTCTTATGATGTTTGAAGTTTGCGCACAAAACCAGTCAGCAATTAGAAGAATAAAAAATCTTTTGGAAAACTTGAATAGATATTCTAACTCATATTAAAATAAAAACTGAAAAGAACTTTTAAAATAACTAATAATAATAATACCGTTAACAATATTAATATTAATAACATTGATAATAATAATATAATCAACAAAAATTGAAAAGTTTTATTCACTTCCAAAATAATTAATAATAATAAAAATAATAATAGTAATAATAATAATAGTAATAATAATAGAAAATAATAATAATGATAGTAAATAATAATAATAATAATAATAATAATAATAATAATAATAATAATAATAATAATAATAATAATAATAATAATAATAATAATAATAATAATAAATAATAATAATAATAAAAAAATAAAAAAAAAAAAAAAAAAAAAAAAAATAATAATAATAATAATAATAATAATAATAATAATAATAATAATAATAATAATAATAATAATAATAATAATAATAATAATAATAATAATAATTAGCAAAAATTGAAAAGTAATTATTCACTTAAAATAAAAATTTATAATTTACAAAATTAAAATACAAATATATCATTAACATTTTAGGTTTTTTTTTTTTACAACTGAAGAAGGCTTCTAGAGTGACGATTCGTCTTATGAGCCAAATTTAGGTTCATATAATGTATATTTACATATAAGGGTAAATAAAAAAATAATAACCTTCCTCCCCCAGGAAGGACTTACGTCATATCAGTTGGATCTCTCGAGGAAGATCCTTGGGTTTCACGGGCCCACGGCGGATACAGCTGGCTGGGCGAGGTCTATCGCGGATGCCTGAGATTATTTCCCATCAGTGACAAGAGCACTTCGCTAATGTACTCCTTTTAACGACGGAGTATTTCGGAGCTAAGCAAGCTCAAGGAGAAACCACTCATGTTTCTCGCCACAACCAGGCCTCGAACCCTGGTTTTCTTGCTTGCTAGGCTATTGTTGCCGAGGAGCTAACGGAGCTGTTTTATTATTAACGAAATGTCCAACTCCGCGTCTTCGTCGTGCTCCCTGCTCTAGATTAAAGTAGTTATGGCTTGGGTAAGATAGGCTTAGCAAGCCATTACTTGAAAATATTATTGTTTGCATAACTCAAGGACCAGCCTCGGGTAATAGGGATGAGCGCTGGTCCCACTGAGAGGCTCCTAGAGCCTTACTGGGAACGGATGGATGGATAGATGTAGATATATATAAAAAATTAATAACAATAATAATAGTAAATATAATAGTGTTATTAGTACTTAGAATAATAGTTGTAATAATAATACTACTACTACCATTAGCAATAATAAAAGTACTAAAATAATTAAAATGTAAAATAAAAATAGTTAATAAATTTTTTAAATTTAATTTGCTGAGATAAAAAAAACTGAAGCCTGTCTTAATGAAGGTATTATTATCGTTCCTACTTTAAAAAGTGACAATAAGGGAACTTATTTTCGAAAATTATGAGAGAGAGAGAGAGAGAGAGAGAGAGAGAGAGAGAGAGAGAGAGAGAGAGAGAGAGAGAGAGAGAGAGAGAGATTCATTGATTCATTGATTGATTGAGTGAGTGATTGCCATATTTATGTTGACTGAAATTTAGGGTAAGGAACTTGGAAAGCGAAAATTACTCACTTTTATTAATAAATAAATTATGTGTGAATAAGAATATCACTTGAATATTACATATATATATATATATATATATATATATATATATATATATATATATATATATATATATATATATATATATATATATATATATATATATATATATATATATATATATAATAATATATTTTTTTTTTTTTATTTTTTTTTTTTTTTTTTTTTTTTATTATTATTATTATTATTATTATTATTATTATTATTATTATTATTATTATTATTATTATTATTATTATTATTATTTGTAACATTCTCAATTTTTATTTTTATAGTTTTTCATCTTTTATTTTTATTTTTTATTTTTATTATTTATTTTAAAGTTAGATCGATGAGAAATTAGATATAAAAAAGAAAGAAAAGTAAATATGAAACCTTATTCTTCTCCTTAAAATTTAATTGAAATAATATTTTCGAAATTTTAAGGAAATATTTAATCCTGATTCGTCGAAACCCAATATCCTTTTAGAGAAATTTTAAAATATTTTATTTCCCAACAGTTTAATGGAAAAGTTTTAAAATAATAGAAATATATTATAAAATATAATTACCATAAAATATTATTATTATTATTATATATTTTAAAATATTATAAAATATTATTATATTATTATAAAATATCAATGAGGTATTTCAAGATAATGCATTTCAAACCTA
>SEYY01020009.1:65000-75000 GCA_009176605.1 Armadillidium nasatum
TAGTAGTGCAGTTGAGAAGATCGTTAATGAAAAGAAAGAATAAAGTTGGAGATAAAACTGAACCATAGGAATACAACAGTTGACAGAAAAGGAGGAAGAAGTCGCTTCTTCTAGAAGTGCCGAAATGGAACTATCTGAAAAAATTAGACGAGAGTAAGTAAAGGGAAGGAGAAAAGCCAAATTTAGAGAGCTTGGAGAGCAGCGACGAATGCCATACCCGGTCAAAAGCTTTGGAAATGTCAAACGCCACCACAAAAGACTCCCCGAAGTCCCTAAGAGCAGAAGACCATAGATCAGTAAGATAGGAAAATATGTCACCAGTTTACCTCGAGCGTTGAAAGCCATACTGGTGATCTGAGAGAAGGGAATGAGACTCCAAATGATCCAGGTAATGAGAGTTGAGGAGAGCTTCAAAAATTTTAGACGGAGCACAGGTGAGATCTATAGGTCGATAGTTAGAAGGGTCAGAGCGGCTACCTTTTTTCGGTCTGGGCTGAACAAATACACTCTTCCAGCAATGAGGAAAAGTATTAGTATTAAGGTATATAGAGTAGAGCTGAACGAAGACAGGCGCCAACTCGGAAGCACACTCCCTCATCCGGGCCACTGGCCTTCCTGATGTTCATAGATTTCAGGATCCCATGCACCCGATCATGAGTAATTTCAGGTAGAGACATGGGATACCTGAGATGAGAAGGAGTAGGAGGAGGGATGTCAGAATCGAGCAGGTGTGGAATTAGGTGAAAAAAGGGGGACGAAAAGATTAGCCTTTTTTAGGGAGTATTAGCTACAGAATCATCAGAGAAAATAAGAGGAGGAAAGGCAGATTTACAATAGTTATTAGAGATATTTTTGACAATAGGCCAGAAATTTTTATCAATAAGAGAGCCATGGAGGTCAGCTCACTTCCTTTTTATGAAAGTACGCTTGGTCCGTCGAAGAACATCCCTGCAACGATTCCGACCTGAATGAAGTTGACGAGAGTGATAGGAGAAGGAGAGTTTTTCCATTCACGATAATCATTGTCTCTCTCTCGAAGGACAAGAGAACAGTTGTCATCGAACCATGGATTTTGAGGAGGAAAAGATTTAGTTGAATATGGAATGAATCTGTCTATCCCATTTTTATCAAAATGCTAGAAAGAGCGTGAGAAAGAAGAACCAGAAATATTATTGCATTTAAGATGGAGAAATAAGTGTTGGGGAGAATAGATTTTGCTTGACTCAGTGGTGAAATATAAGTTGCTTAAGTTTCTGTAGTTAAAGACGGAGAAAGGGATGGATGAGGGGCATTGTTTGGATGCCTCCCCTCCAAGCATCTTCGAGGCATCTGCTTGTTTCGCCATTTTGTTTTTATTTAACGGTTATGTACAAGTAAGAGCTTGTAAATTTGTTGGAACATGTGAAAGGAGGGGAGGGGGATAGTGGGAGCTAAGATACTCCAATATGAGACCCTCTGAGAAGGCAAAGCTAGAAAAAGGAACGAACCAATAGGCAACGGAATGAAATGAAATGGATAATGGCCTTGCCCACCCTATCACTCTCAGGTGAAATCCAGTGTGGGGTACTTTCATCGCTACGGACTGCACTACGCCCTCCCTATATATATATATATATATATATATATATATATATATATATATATATATATAATATATATATATATATATATATATATATATATATATATATATACTTTTTTCTCTCAGTAATGCAGAAAGCTAAATTGTATCTAAAAACTACATAAATTTGTTGTTTTGGGTGTCAGGAAAAAAGGGCAGTAAATAGTAGTGCCCATAAATTAGCAAATATAAATCAACGTCACATTTGAGGTATTGGAGAGAGAGAGAGAGAGAGAGAGAGAGAGAGAGAGAGAGAGAGAGAGAGAGAGAGAGAGAGAGAGAGAGAGAGAGAGAGAGAGAGAGAGAGAGAAAAGAGATGGTGTAGAAGGGAAAGAGAGTCAACGTTTGATAATTATAAAATCATTTTACTTCTTAATTCCGTGATTTTATATAACCTAACCTGACTTAACTTTACAATAACCTAATCTAACATAACAGTAATATAATAATAATCCAAAGATTGCTGAAAGACTATATGTGAAATATATTAGCTTGAATCATCTTACTCTGAAAGGATAGAAAAAGTTATATCAAAATAAAGGTTGAAGTAAACCTCTTCTTCACATTCTGAGTGTGCGTTTGTCTTACTGCTTATTCGGTTCTAAAATAATAATAATAATAATAATAATAATAATAATAATAATAAAAATAATAATAATAATAATAATAATAATAATAATATAATAATAATAATAAGAATAATGATAAAAATAATAATTAATTATTATTATTATTATTATTATTATTATTATTATTATTATTATTATTATATTATTTTATTATTTTATTATTATTATTATTATTATTATTATATTATTATTATTATTATTATTATTATTATTATTATTATTATTATTATTATTATTATTATTATTATTATTATTATTATTATTATTATTATTATTATTATTATTATTATTATGTTATTAAAATAAATTGAAGAGCTATTTATCGACTAAGCTTTCAGGCTCCAATGCCTTTCCATGGAAACAAATGCGTATCTCCTTAGTTAGAAGCTTTTTTTTACAGAGAACTTGACAGCTAACAAATTATTAAAATTGTATTTAGTAATATATGACCTACTGTAATACTGTAAACTTGTAAATGTATATTCCTCTGAATAAATTGTGGAAATTGAAAATTATTATTATTATTATTATTATTATTATTATTATTATTATTATTATTATTATTATTATTATTATTATTATTATTATTATTATTATTATTATTATTATATTTTATTATTATTATTATTATTATTATTATTATTATTATTATATATTATATTATTATTATTATATTTTTATTATAATTATTTATGTATAATTTTGTATTCGTTTACGGTATATTTATTTATTTATTTAAATCATATTATTATTATTATTATTTATTATTATTATTATTATTATTATTATTATTATTATTATTATTATTATTATTATTATTATTATTATATATTATTATTTTTTTTTATTTTATTATTTTTTTTTTTTTTTTTTTTTTTTTTTTTTTTTTTTTTTTTTTTTTTTTTTTTTTTTTTTTTTTTTTTTTTTTTTTTTTTTTATTTTATTATTATTTATCATTATTATTACTATTTTTATTATTATTGTTATATTATCTTCATGAACCTTTTCAAGTTTTCTTAAAGCGCCAATTTCTACATGATTATGTTTAATTAAGATAAAATCCTGAATTATTAATGTATCATACCTTTTTCTTTTGTTAATTAAATATTTTGCTTAACACTTCAGATATCTAAGCGAAATTTACAATTGCTTTAATCAAAACCAATGTTATTTAAAGTTAATATATTATGAAGTAACATATATAAAATATTAAGAAATTAGTGTTATACTTATGTTATTAAACTCAAAAGGTGTTTAGAAATGTTTACAATTGATTGTATTTTGATATTAATAACTGGTTTTTGCTTTTTGAATAAGAGGGACTTACTTAGCCTTAATTCTAATAAAAATTCCATGTTCTTTGCAATATATTAAATTTATAAGTATTGAAATGAACACTTAAGAGTTCGTGTTTGTTTATAGAAAGTTCGAAGATGTATATTTGCTCGATACTGAGTTTGAGCAAGACCTTCTAGTATCGCCTTGATTTGAGGCGGTTGGTAGCATATCCAGTGTAAACTACAAAACAGATTTCGTTATCGCCAGTAAAAATGTTATAATTCATGACTTACATTTTCCTTGACCTCATTAATCCTTCCAAAATAGATAAAGCTTAAATGACATACATTAATATCTAATTTAAATTGCTTTTGTGATAGACATTGATTTAATGTAAAATTATATTATCATGAAGTTATTATTCTCATGATTAAAGTCATCTTACGACTGTGATCTGAAATAGGTAGTTGAACTGACTCTATATTATCTTCCTATTTTCCATCAGTTAATGTCTTATTTGTAAGTGTTTATATTATTATTATTATTATTATTATTATTATTATTATTATTATTATTATTATTATTATTAACTAGTTGACGCAGTAGTTAATAGTAGCAACGTTAACATTGGAAACAAATGAAAACTATCATATATAAAAAGATTGGAAACTAGATAAAAATTAAATAATAAATAAATAAATTATAAAAAAATAAAAATAAAATATTAAATAAAAAATAAAGAAAAATAAAGAAACTAAATAAAAATATCAAAAGCAACAAAAGAAACCTCTTTTTATGGCTTAAAGCATTGCACGAATCGAAAATCCACTCAAATAACTTTTTCTCATTATACTTTTTTTCTCTATCTCTCTCTCTTGCTCTTTCTGTCTCTCACTCTTTTTTTCCTTAATTCCTACCGTTTATTTAACGCCTTTTCTCTCCCTCTCTCTTTCTCGTTCTCTCTCTCTCTCTCTCTCTCTCTCTCTCTCTCTCTCTCTCTCTCTCTCTCTCTCTCTCTCTCTCTCTCTCTCTCTCTCTCTCTCTCTCTCATTCACACAATTACACAGATATTATCTTCACGTTTTCATTAAGGAACAATGATTAGGGGATATCTATTATTAGTTGGCCTGGTGTTATTAAATTTATTATTTTGGGATTATAAGCCTTATGGAAGGACCTTGTAAAGGCTAAAATAAGATGACGATGATAAAAGCAGCTCATTTACGATAAAAAATGTTACTTTAATTACGAAAGGAAAGATATGATATATTGAATGGATGTAATGATGTGTAATATTCTTTTTAATGTTAATCCTTAACCGTGTCATTTTAGTGGAGAAAAATGGAGCACGGATTATATATATATATATATATATATATATATATATATATATATATATATATATATATATATATATATATATATATATATATATAATATATATATATATATATATATATATATATATATATATTATTGGAATGATTTCCCTTGACTATTCTGCTAAATCATACTTTAATTGACATATGAATCCGAGCTATTGCCACACCCTCTTAATATATATATATATATATATATATATATATATATATATATATATATATATATATATATATATATATATATATATATATATATATATATATATATATATATATATATATATATATATATATATATATATATATATATATATATATATATATATATATATATATATATATATATATATATATATATATATATATATATATATATATATATATATATATATATATATATATATATATTATATATATTATATATATATATATATATATATATATATATATATATATATATATATATATATATATATATATATATATATATATATATATATATATATATATATATATATATATATATATATATATATATATATATATATATATATATATATATATATATTTATTTATTTATTTATTTATATATATATATATATATATATATACAGGGTTGGCATTGATTAAATCAAATTGATTTAATCAGTTGATTAAATCAATTGATTTTTTTATGAAAAATCATGATTTTTTTGATTTTTTTGATTTTTTTGATTTTTTTGATTTTTTTTAAAAATAATAAAACTGGTTTTTTTTATTTGTCATATTTTTTGATACATAATGATATAACAGATATATTAGTTCCTTCTTACTGTGTTAAAAAACTTTAAAGTAGTTTATATATTAGAAATATAACTTCCTTAATATTTGGTTCAAGATTTCATATAGGGTAATACAAGAATCTGATCTTCATTAATATAATTTATCCAATATAGAACTGTTAGAGTTTAGAATTCCTAATATATATTCAATCAAATCTTCAACAAAATTTTATTGAGCTTTAATCTAATGCAATTTGAGGTTATAGACAAAAGAGAAAACAGAAAAGACAATTCCTTTTAATTTTCAACCATTTAAATTTTATACAACATTATAAGAAAACAATTTTCCTCTATATAAATTATAAAAGAAAGAAAGTTTAAGCACTTTTGATGCATAATCATTAATGCATAATCATTAATCATTAAAATAATCCATAAGTTATGTAACTTGCAAATATATATATATATATATAATATATATATATATATATATATATATATATATATATATATATATATATATATATATATATATATATATATATAATATATATTTTTGCAAGTTATGTATTTAATTTATGGATTAATGATTATGCATCAAAAGTGCTTAAATTTTCTTTCTTTTATAATTTATATAGAGGAATATTGTTTTCCTTATAATGTTGTATAAAAATTTAAATGGTTGAAAATTAAAAGGAATTGTCTTTTCTGTTTTCTCTTTTGTCTATAACCTCAAATTGCATTAGATTAAAGCTCAATAAATTTTTGTTGAAGATTTGATTGAATATATATTAGGAATTCTAAACTCTAACAGTTCTATATTGGATAAATTATATTAATGAAGATCAGATTCTTGTATTACCCTATATGAAATCTTGAACCAAATATTAAGGAAGTTATATTTCTAATATATAAACTACTTTAAAGTTTTTTAACACAGTAAGAAGGAACTAATATATCTGTTATATCATTATGTATCAAAAAATATGACAAAATAAAACAAATAAAAAAAAAAAAGTTTTATTATTTTTTAAAAAAATCAAAAAAATCAAAAAAATCAAAAAAATCAAAAAAATCATTGATTTTTTGATTTTTTTGATTTTTTTAAAAAAATCAAAAAAATCACCAACCCTGATATATATATATATATATATATATATATATATATATATATATATATATATAATATATATATATATATATATATATATATATATATATATATATATATATATATATATATATATATATATATATATATATAATATATATATATATATATATATATATATATATATATATATATATATATATATATATATATATATATATATATATATATATATATATATATATATATATATATATATATATATATATATATAATGAAGGAACTCCTTTTGTACATGTATTTTTGGCATAGAACAAGAGACCTTTGTCTTTTCTATTGGCTTTGTGAAAATATTCGTAGAAATGACAAGTGTATTGATTCTGAGGGAAACTTGAAGAAATCATTTGAAATTCTATAGAGCAAAAAAAAAAAAGTTTCCCTCAAGGTGTATTTTCCTTTATTCTCAACTAGGTATATTTGATTCAGACTTTGAATCAGTGTTAGACGAATAAGGGTTAACCATTCATTAGAGCATCAGGGCAATTAAAGATAAAAATCATGGTTTCTGGAATGAAGCGATGCTTGCAGATATACTGATGAAAATCTCATACAGAGGAACCTGAGAAAGGGCATCGTAGGTGATGTAAAGCTTAACACTTTTAGCTTGTCAAAAATAGGGCCAGTCAAAAAAATAAATATACAGTTTGAAGAAAGTCCTACGCTTAAATATGTTAGTCCTTCCGAATATTATTTTTATATACCTCCTATTCGAATGAGATTTTTATTATTTTCAATGTTTTTCCTATTTTATTTGATTCATTAAAACATGTAACTGTTACAAAAGTTCTCAGTTTTCCATCTACATTTGGATTAGAGTGTGCTTCCGTAGAGAGAAAATTAAGTCCCTCTTGATTAAAAAAACTAAAAAATGGGTAATTTTTATCGAAAATAGGACTAAGAAGGTTGCTTCTAATCCTTTTTGAGAAAAAGAAATCAATTTTGTTGACGTGTAATAATAATAAAAATAATAAGAGTTTATATTGAATTAATTAAATAATTAATTCAATTTTTTAATTTTTATTTTGAGAAAGTGTTAATAAAAATTAAAAATCATTTTACAAGAAAATTATAATTTAAATTACGGTTATACAAGTGTTACCATATATATATATATATATATATATATATATATATATATATATATATATATATATATATATATATATAATATATATATATATATATATATATATATATATATATATATATATATATATATATATATATATATATATATATATATATATATATATATATATATATATATATATATATATATATATATATATATATATATATATATATATATATATATATATATATATATATATATATATATATATATATATATATATATATATATATATATATATATATATATATATATATATATATATATATATATATATATATATATATATATATATATATATATATATATATATAATATATATATATATATATATATATATATATATATATATATATATATATTAGGGTGTATGTGTGAGTGCATAAAAGCAAGTTCTGGTACCATTGTTTTACAGAATAAAATACAAATTTGTGATTCATTTATTTAAATATTCGCTTTTAAAGCTAAAAAGACATCGTTCTGAGGTTTTAGATTTCTTACTTTATTGAGCAAGAAGCAATGCTTAAATATTAGAATTGCCTTCCTCCACATATATTCGTTTCGTTCCCTAGCGAATTTTCCCTATCTCCTCTTCCGTTTATTTTTTTGTCAAGCGTTCTATTATTATTATTATTATTATTATTATTATTATTATTATTATTATTATTATTATTATTATTATTATTATTATATATTATTATTATTATTCCTATTATTATTATTATTATTATTTTAATACTTATTATTATTATTGTTATTTTATCATTTTTATCATTTATTATTATTTTTATTATTTTTATAATTATTATTATTGTTATTTTATTATTTATATATTTATTTTATTTATTATTATTATTATTATTATTATTATTATTATTATTATTATTATTATTATTAATTATTTTACTTTTTATTTAAAAACTTATTATTTTGTATTTATTATGATTATTATTATTTTTTTATTTTTATTTATTATTTATTTCTATTATTTATTTTATTATTTTTTATTTATTATATTATTTATATTATTTTATTATATTATTATATTATATTATTATATTATTTTTATTATTTATTATTATATTATTATTATTATTATTATTTATTTTATTATTATTATTATTATTATTATTATTATTATTATTATTAGTTATTACGGATGTTATTTGTATTTCAATAGTTTATTTGAATATTTTTAAAATTTTATGAATTGTATAAAAAAATTTTTTTTTTTTTTTTTTTAATTATATATATATTATATATATATATATATATATATAATATTATATATATTATTGTTTCAGTTTGTTTTATTAGTACAGCTCTAAAACATTATTAAACAGGTTTATTCCTAACCGTTTATTTAACGCTAAATTTAATACATAATTTTACTTTATACAATGTGTATGAAAATTGTGTTATATATATATATATATATATATATATTATATATATATATTATATATATATATATATATATATATATATATATATATATATATATATATATATATTATATATATATATATATATATTTATTTATTATTATTTATTTATTCATTTATTCATTTAATTAATTACCATTATCAAAATCCCTATAAAAGGGATATATATATATAAAAATATATATATATATATATATATATATATATATATATATATATATATATATAATATATATATATATATATATATATATTATATATATATATATATATATATATATATATATATATATATATATATATAATATATATATATATATATATATATATATATATATATATATGCCTTTTGAACAAGGTGAAGAATGGTGATATAAAACATTGCTGTAATTCAGCTTTTTTTCATTCCCCTATTTTGAATTTGCATTTCCATTGCCGAAAAGGATTAAACATTAAATAAATTCAATTGTAATTGCGGAGCTCCAAAAGTGAGTAAATTTAAAGCTCTCACATAAATTAACTTTATTCTTAATGACTTTAAAAAAGTGGTCGTAATAAATTTAAGCAATGTTAATGACTGT
>SEYY01020009.1:102500-110000 GCA_009176605.1 Armadillidium nasatum
GATTGGAATTTCTATCTTCAATTTTCGCTGCAGCGTGCAGAAAATTCTGAAGCGGGACTCGTGGAACACTTAGCTTTAAGAATCTTCAAGATCTTGAAAGAACTTTGACTGTGGAACACAACTTTTTCTTTTTTTCAGGTTTGTCCTATTTTTTCCTGTTTTTA
The DNA here is from genome assembly GCA_009176605.1 of Armadillidium nasatum. Taxonomy (NCBI): domain Eukaryota; kingdom Metazoa; phylum Arthropoda; class Malacostraca; order Isopoda; family Armadillidiidae; genus Armadillidium; species Armadillidium nasatum. Next base: position 102,665 of record SEYY01020009.1, read on the forward strand.
TTTTTTTTTTCATTTCTATTTCAAGTCAGTCATTTTTGCGATGTTGAAATTTTTCATAAAATCTCTATGGTACAGCTGATTTAATCATTAATCAGCATTTTATTATTAAATATATATATTATATATATATATATATATATATATATATATATATATATATATATATATATTATATATATTATTTTTTTTTTTTTTTGCATTGTTCTTTACTTGCTTAAGCGCAAGAAAATATTCCAAACCTTCCAAGGTATGAAATTTCCGAATAATTGAAAATAATTTGCCTCGTCTAAAATAAATTAAGGATCCGAAAATGTTAAAATAATTATCCATAATAATTTGTATATTATAATAATTTGTATTATTATTATTATTATTATTATTATTATTATTATTATTATTATTATTATTATTATTATTATTATTATTATTATTATTATTATTATTATTATTATTTTATTATTTTTTATTATTATTATTATTATTATTATTTTAGTTTTTTTTATTATTATTATTATTATATTATTATTATTATTTATTATTATTATTATTATTATTATTATTATTATTATTATTATTATTATTATTATTATTATTTTGTTTCCCTTTTACCTTTATCCTTTTTCCTCATCCATAAATATATCAGTCAATCGTGAATTATTCCAATATCTTCCCATCACATCTACGTGCATACAAATTACAGTGAAGTTCAGTTACCCAGTCTTACTAATAGGGATACTGGCAATATTGGTTATTATTTCTAGCTATTTCTAAATCGCATAAGTATTGTTAAGTAAATTATTGTTTCTGAAATATAAATGCTCATTTGTTATCTACTTCTCTAATTAGATTGTTATCAATTAATGCAAAGAATTTTATCATATTATATATATATATATATATATATATATATATATATATATATATATATATATATATATATATATATATATATATATATATATATATATATATATATATATATATATATATATATATATATATATATATATATATATATATATATATATATATATATATATATATATATATATATATATATATATATATATATATATATATATATATATATTATATATATAATATATATATATATATATATATATATATATATATATATATATATATATATTATATATATATATATATATATATATATATATATATATATATATATATATATATATATATATATATATATATATATATATATATATATATATATATATATATATACAACAACACCATATTTACAAACCTAATTCCTTGTTGAAAGGAAAATCAATATCGGGTCTTCCCTTCTACAGTGGATTTTTTTCTCAAACAAGATCCACTAATTTTGAAGCCACAAAAACACACGCAGTTTATCGGGCTCGTTATATCGTTCTCGTAAATAGAAAGAAAAAATATCATTACAATATATTGCGATAGTTTTTGTTACAATGTTTCATGTTGTGAACTTGTAGTAAGTAGTAACTTTGATTAAAAAAAGTTTTTGATATTCTATTATTAATAAAATGATTATTGGATTATATATATATATATATATATATATATATATATATAATATATATATATATATATATATATATATATATATATATATATATATATATATATATATATATATATATATATATATATATATATATATATATATATATATATATATATATATATATATATATATATATATATATATATATATATATATTATATATATATATATATATATATATATATATATATATATATATATATATATATATATATATATATATATATATATATATATATATGCCCGATTCCGACGCAGCACGACGACGTCCAACTCTGTCGAGCATGGCAGGATTCTGCGTGATGTAGCGAAGCGCATCACAGATATGGGCAATCAGCTGAGCTCTAGAAGTAATTATAGTTTCATACACCATACCTTTGACATGCCCCCAAACATAAAAATCCTGGAGAGTCAGATCAAGTGAACGCGGCGGCCACGCAACAGGTCCTGCACGTTCAGTTCAATGTTTCCCAAAGTTGACGGTTAGCTTCTCCCTCGCTTCAATATTTGAACCAGAGTTGTCGGCGCACCGCAAGACGATACATTATACAGTAGGACCGGAAGTACGGTCTGAACGAACTGTACGTACGCAACTCCCGTTAACCTTGCTGGGAGGATTACAAGTCCCAACAATTGTTGACCAACAATTCCAGTCTAGATATTCACGAAAAACCGTCGTTGGTGATGTCGAACAGCAACCGCATGTGGGTTCGCATAGTCCCAGACATTGCAATTTCTGCTGTTAAAATAGTAATGTAGCTTTCATTTGTGAATAACACGTCTGTGGAGAATGTGGCATCATTTGCACAGCGATGAAGGACCCACCGTACAAAGTGTATACGAGGTGCATTATCGAATGATCACAGGGACTGAGCCCTCTGAAGGTGGTACACATATAAGTTATACCTGCAGAACCCTCCATATGGGCATGTGATTTACGCTCATAGCATGCGCCACGGCACGAGTGCTGAAAGGCGGGGCCTCGCTGAATTTCTCAACCAGGTCATCCTGAAATACCGTTGTCCTCACAACACGGCTTCCACCATCGAAATGCTGAGGACGAAGGTTACCTCTTTCCCGTAGACAGCGATGTATTGTAGCAAAGTTACTGTGGTGTGGATGTTTCCTGTTAGGATAATGTTGCTCGTAGATGCGATGAGCCACTCGTCCATTCTCCGTAACACATTATCATGTCGGTCAGTTCATTTAATTCGTAGTCCATGTTTACTGCTATCCACACAACACCACGCGGACGTACCGGTAGCGTGTCTGTACACACACGAAGCAGAGTAACAACAAACTTGGACTATGTTACGTGGCGTGGTACGCACCTTGCCTGATGCTCAGAACTCCGAGACGACGAATTGGGGGTATATGTACCTTAACAAAAATTTTTTTATTTCTGTATGACCTATCGGTCCTACAAGATTTGTCGGTGTAGTTTCTGTAACACCCTGTATATATATATATATATATATATATATATATATATATATATATATATATATATATATATATATATATATATATATATATATATATATATATATATATATTATATATTATATGATCCAGAATTTTCTTTAGATTTAATAATTACTGTAATAATAAAAACTGCAAAGTCAAAATAAATTAATAATTACAAGAATTATATTTGTATTGAAAATGAAAAATGGCACGAGATAATGACATCAATAGAGAGGGATTTGAACACAATAATTTTTAGGGTTTCTTTTATTTTTATTTTTATTTTGAGCACATTAATTTTTGTCTTTCTTTCATTTTTATTTATTTTTATTTTGAACACATTAATTTTTATTTTTTTTTAATTTTATTTTTATTTTGAATACTTTAATTTAGTGTTTCTTTTATTTTTATTTTGAACATATTAATTTTTAGTGTTTCTTTTATTTTTATTTTGAACACTTTAATTTTTAGTTTCTTTCAGTTTTAAAATTTTTTTTTTATTTTTATTTTGTGTTTGTTTGCTCTTTAATAAGCTGTTAATTCTTATATTTTTCGTAGTAAATAATGAAGATTTGAAAATCTTATTGTGATGGACTCTTCTGCCTTTTCTTCTTAAAATTTTAATATTTTTAATAATTATTTGTTATTATTAATTTTAGTAGTGATTTGTAATGTCAATAACTGAACGAAATGCTTTAAAGATATTTTTTATTTAACTTGATGGCAACTTTTATTTTTATTTAAATATCAAATTTATCAAAATAATTTGTTTTAATTAATTGAAATATATATTTTATTAATACGTATTTGTTATTATTAATTTTAGTAACGATTGATAATGTCAAAAACTGAACGAACTGCTTTAAAGATATTTTTTATTTGACTTGATGGCAACTTCTATTTTTATTTAAATACCAATTTTATCAAAATAATTTGTTTCAAATTAATTAAAATATATATTTTATTAATATGTATTTGTTATTATTAATTTTAGTAGCGATTGATAATGTCAATAATTGAACGAACCTTTTTAAAGATATTTCTATTAAGTACCAAAGGTATTAGGATAATTTGTTCACTAAAAGAAAAAAAGAAAATATGACCTGATTTATTTCTTCAAGAAACTTGAAGCAACAGTTAAGAAAATGATGTTAATCCATTTATTGATCAAAGATTTGCATCAGCGTCACATTTTAAAAAAAAAAAATTTAATTAGACGCTGATTGCAGGCATAATTTACTTAAGTAAAATTTCAAAAATTTTGAAAACACTCAAGAAAATCCGAAATATTGTATGTATATATATATATATATATATATATATATATATATATATATATATATATATATATATATATATATATATATATATATATATATATATATATATATAATATATATATATATATATATATATATATATATATATATATATATATATATATATATATATATATATATATATAGATATATATAGCCAGTAATTTGTTAGGAATGGTTAAATTATAAATTCCTCTGGTTCATCCCGAATCGAGCAAAATCTATTTTACCAAACACTAAATTTTCCTTTAATCGTTGAAATTTGCAATAATCTTTCTAGTTCCTATTACTCACACTCTGTTTGCCACTTTGCAAAGAATGTCAAATCTTAACTTTTGTTTCTCCTTCTTTCCATCCCTTTGTCTCTTCTGATCGCATCACTGTCGTCTTAGTTTGTTAAAGCTTCTCTTATATACACTTCTCTTATACCAATTTCTACTTTTAATTCTAATTTGGACAATTTTTATTTCTTTTATTCCATATTCCTTCAACTTATTTTTATACCTAATATTGAAATGTCTTTTCTCTCTCTGAGATCAACACTTAGAAAGCATTGGTTTTTGTGGTGTCTAATCTTATGCTTCTGAGTTTGTACTTTTCCCTTAAAGTTATTTCATCTATCACTATCAGCTTCAGTAATTCCTTTTCGCTGAAAGCATGAGCTCATTCAACCCGTACAGAAAAAAGAAGACCTCTCTCTACCTTTTATCTTATTACTTATAAAAGCCTTTCTCTCAATAATAACCTTCCCTCTTTGAATTGATTAATCACATTTCCATTTCTTTTACGATGATTTCACATTTTATTACTCTCGTTGTTTTGAAAGATATCCCAACTAATTGCAAATAATTGACGCTAAGAGGAAAGCCTTGGAGTAGGAATTAAACTCTGAACCTTTCTTGAAATTCTAATTGGGGTAGAGAAAAAATGGTTATTTTCAATACCTCAAAACTCTCTTTTTCTTCATTTTCTAGTTTTTACTCAGTATAATCTTCCACAAAATTATTTATTTATAAACACACGACTTAAAAACATTCTTTCTTTAATATTATTGGTATTTCTTTATTCTTGTTATCTTATTTACTTTAATATGCAAGCTCCTAAGAGGTTTGGTGTTCTGAGGTAACTTTAAAATTTCTCCACAGCGCTCCAGCTATTTACTCTACTTTGGGATGTCGTTCATTCCATTTCCATATGAAGTATATCTCACACATCTTCAGCAGTTCATTTAGAAGTCTAGGTGGAGTCTAGAGGCTTTTTGTCTTAGTAACTCTTTAGATCTCACTGACTCTCTCTAATCTCTTCATGTCGATTTGCCGCTTCACTCTCTTTATATTATCACTTTTTCCTCTCTCTCTATCTATCTATCTATCTATTTATCTGTCTATCTATCTATCTCTCATACATCCTCCTTTGGAAGAAGACTCATTCAATATGTCTTTCTACATTGTCTCGTCCTTTTCTGCCAAGTACTCTGAACCCAACCTAAACTCTGTCCTCTATTTTACATACACTCCATTGGTAGAATCTGGAACCCACTCCTTTTTTCTATTTTCTCAACTGCCAATGACTTGCATTCTTTCAAACAGAGTGTATCGAAACATGTCTGCTTTTAATTTGGCTTTCATTTTCGATTTTTTTCCTAGCGGTGATGATATTTCCTAGGCCTCTATCCTTTACTAGTCATACTATATATATATATATATATATATATATATATATATATATATATATATATATATATATATATATATATATATATTATATATATATATATATATATATATATATATATATATATATATATATATATATATATATATATATATATATATATATATATGATAGGATATTGCCTACAGTTAGGGGGCTTTATTGGATTGTAATCAAATCCTTCTTTAAATTCAAACGATAATGTTGAAGGAAATATAATGCATGATGATAAGATGTTGAAAAATGACTTCTATTTCTGCATATATATATATATATATATATATATATATATATATATATATATATATATATATATATATATATATATATATATATATATATATATATATATATATATATCGTGTATCTTAATATGTGGGACCCAATTGGACAGAGGACAGGGAAGATCTACCCAATGAAAAAAAAGATAAAAATAATAATAAAGGGAATAATAAGATAATAATAATAATAATAATAATAATAATAATAATAAGGGGAAATGAAAATACAATTGAAATATCAAAAATGATAAAAAAATAATTTTTTTTTTACAGATTACTACCACTCCAGGGCAGAGCCCTTTTCAAGGAAGAAAGTAACTGTTTTGTTTATAAAGCTTATGAAAATGTTATATGTTTTTTTTTTCTTTCATTTCCTTTCTTATTACTGTCTATTGTTTTATAATTCACTATTGTATCTACTTGTCATAAATCCAACATTGTATGGTTAAATTCAACTTAATACATAAACAATTAAAGCAATCAACATGTTAACTTTAACACACTGTATCTCACAATCTATCGCTCATATGTCATATGCTTATATGAACTTTTTCCACTGTGTAGGTGCATCCTGTCCACTGTCTAAGTGAGTCCCAAATGTTATGATGCACCTTATATATATATATATATATATATATATATATATATATATATATAATATATATATATATATATATATATATATATATATATATATATATATATATATATATTAATATAAAGCACTAAAAACAACTTGTGCTTTTAAGTTCGTCTTAACGTTTTACCTTTTAATGTTTCATGCAAGTGGTTTTTAAAAATTATATAATATATATATATATATATATATATATATATATATATATATATATATATATATATATATATATATATATATATGTATATATATAGGCGCTATTCACTATATGATTAAAACATTTTAAAAACTATTAAGACAACTAGCTTTTCGTGCTCATACTCGAGACACTATATATATTATT
>SEYY01020009.1:115000-117500 GCA_009176605.1 Armadillidium nasatum
TATTACTACTACCACCGACACCACTACAAGTTTTTCAGTTGTAAATGATATCAATAGTGTCATCGTTTAATTTATTTCCTTTTTTTAAACCATTTATTTCCTTTTAGCAATCAAAGACTTTTTAAAAAAATTTTAAAATAAAAAAAAATACAACAACGAAAAAGATACAAGAATTTAAAGAAATTTTTTTTTTAAATAAATGAAATTTCGTTTTGTAGGTTTTTTTTTTTTTTTTTTTTTTTTTTTTTTTAAGAAACAAAAACTTAATTTTTGAAGAATCTCAAACGCACTCAAGAGCACTTTTAGAGTACCTTTTTTAATTTCGTTAAAGAAACAAATTCGAATAAATTGCTTGATTTTTCTTCACTATAAGTTAATTATAAGAAGAAATTAAATTTTCCTTTCATATATATATATATATATATATATATATATATATATATATATATATATATATATATATATATATATATATATATATATATATATATATATATATATATATATATAGTATATAGTGTGTGTGTGTGTGTATCTGTAGTTGTTTGTGATTTTATACGTGAATAAGTGAATCAAAATTATTTATAAAGTTATCTATGGTTGTCCTTTGACTTGTTTTTGAAATTCTTATTTTGGGTTTAGTAAAATATATTTTAATAGTAATATTATATTTTACTAGTAATGTTAAGAGGCTTAATATTGGTACATTTATTATGGTAGAGAAATATATAGAAAGGATTGATTTTTAAGATGAATCAATGTTTAAATGTATAGTAGTTTTTATACTCATTGGATTTTGTGTTTATTTAATAATACAGAGGAAGGAATAAGGTTTCAGAGGTGTTTTAAATGCTGGGTTCGTGTACCTTAGTGAGAGTGTGTGGATAAACCTCTTTTCATTGCTAAATTATTGAGAGATTAAAATTTTTTAATGTTTGTTCCTGGTTAATTTCCCTTTTTTTTGAATGAACTCAGCATATCAAATATATACAGGAAACTTTTAATGCATTGTTATTACTATTATTATTATTAGTGGTATTATTGTAGTAATTAACTTTGTTATTGTTACTAGCATGAAAAGCACTGCAATTAATATTACTAGAGTTTTGTTACTTTAGTAGTAACTTATTATAAATTATTGTATTTTTGAAATGAAGTTAAATATTATACTTGTATTAAACATGTGGACTCCAAGGAAACCTCAGTTTTTTCCTGTTTTCCCCTAGCAACCCCTTTTCAGAGAACTGGACAGTCATAATATTTTTATTACTGAATTTAGTAGTATAGAACCTACAGTAAAATTGAAAACCCGTAAATGTTCTATCTCTGAATAAAGTTTGAGCAATTGAGCAATTTTGATATTCTGTACAGTGGAGTTTTAGTTTTACGATGTTTTGACTGGTATTATCATACAGTGATATAGAAATAGCAATAGAACATGTAAACTTTTTGATGTAGATTGCCATTCAATATTCATACTGCCATTACAATAAGTATCTGCATATGCATCTAATTGTATGATCTTAAAGCAACTTACAATATCGCCGTTAAACTACTATATGAAAGTATTAAATCGATTTAAAAAAAGTGATAAAAAGGATAAATTTTGGAAAATAATAATAATAAAATAGTAATAATAAAAATAATAATAATAATTATAATAATAGTAATAATAATAATAATAAAAAGGACAATATATATATATATATATATATATATATATATATATATATATATATATATATATATATATATATATATATATATATATATATATATATATATATATATATATATATATATATATTACTTGTAAAATGGTGATTGTGATCTGGTTTTCTTGTCCCATTTCTTTTTCCTCTTGGATTGTGGCCAAAATTTAAAGTGTTCAGAGATTTAAAGAAATAATTATATATATATATATATATATATATATATATATATATATATATATATATATATATATATATATATATATATATATATATATATATATATATGCGTGTGTGTGTGTGTGTGTGTGTGTGCAGATGCGTACTTATATATCTTATATATGCTAAAGACGAATAAAAGTAAAAGCCCCATTACAACTTATTCGTCCTATTTTTTTTTTTTTTTTTTAGTAGAGGGGAGAGGGGTTTTGGGCTAGAAGGAGTTAAAGAATTTTATCACTCTGTATTCTCTCAATGTCTTTCGGTTTCGAAATTTCAAAAAAAAAAAATTTATGTACACTTGCAATGGAGATCTTTTAAAAAATTTGAATAAGCTTTTCACTTTATTATTTATATATATTATATATATATATATATATAATATATATAATATATATATATATATATATATATATATATATATATATATATATATATATATATATATATATATATATTATATATAAAGGCTGGGAACCCTTTATAACCAGTTTTTCTCTCTTCCCAGGTACTGTTGAAGGAATATGAATAATTTCTGTAGCAGACACCACCCTGCATCATGTGGGATA
>SEYY01020009.1:125000-142500 GCA_009176605.1 Armadillidium nasatum
GAGAGAGAGAGAGAGAGAGAGAGAGAGAGAGAAGAGAGAGAGAGAGAGAAAGAGAGAGAGATATATATATATATATATATATATATATATATATATATATATATATATATATATATATATATATATATATATATATATATATATATATATATATATATATATATATATTATATATATTATACTATTTGCATTCATTCACATTATGATGCAAATTTTTGAAGTATCCTGAAAAACTAACATATTGGAGGAAAAAAAAAAAAAAAAAAAAAGCGTGCGAGAGAGTTGATATATTACGTAGTCCTAATTGGATTTTTATTGGTTATGCCCCTCCATTATCGGATGATGGCGAACAAACGCTTCCCAAAGGCGGAGGTGAAAGCAGAAAGCATTTTCCTCTTCTTCCTTTTCTACCAAAAAGCTTGAAATATCCAAACTTTTTTTTAAAATTTATGTCTCGATCAAAGTAAATGACTATACCAATAGTTTTGTAAAGGCCTCTCTTTCTCTCTCTATCTATCTATCTATCTATATCTATCTATCTATCTATCTATCTATCTATCTATCTCTTTCTCTCTCCATTCTCTCTCACTCTTTCTATCTATCTACCTCCATCTATCTATCTATCTGTCTCTATTTGCCTGTGTCTGTGCGTGTGTCTGTCTGTCTGTCTGTCTGTCTGTCTGTCTGTCTCTCTCTCTCTCTCTCTCTCTCTCTCTCTCTCAATATCAAGCTTTCTCAATATATATATATATATATATATATATATATATATATATATATATATATATATATATATATATATATATATATATATATATATATATATATATATATATATATATATATATATATATATATATATTCCTTAATAGGTTTCTATCTTTTATTTCATAAATTATGAACTCTTATGATAATGCTATTCTATATTAATATTTTTATTTTGAATACGTCCTAATCGTAGAAAATATAATTTTCTTGTAGTGTGGCCTTGAAGAAATTGATCTATGATTAAAATCATATTTTTAATTGTGAGAGAAAATCTATCGTTGTTTTAAATACTTAGGAAACTAAGTTCCTTCATCAATCGTTTTGAAGGTATTGTTGACTAAGATTTTGAAAGATTGTATATTCAGAGTGGGATCGTCTAATAGGTTTGTTATGTCAGTAGTTGTATTGTGGTACATTATGCTGTTTTTTATTAGTGTTAGCAGTGTGTGGTTGGTTAGTTGTTTGTTGGTGTATATGGAGTCATATCCATAGGAAGGAAATTTTGGAGTGTTAGCTCCCATATATATATATATATATATATATATATATATATATATATATATATATATATATATATATATATATATATATATATATATATATATATATATATATATATATATATATAATATGACTTTCACTATACATTATATTTTGCAGGTTTTTTTCTTTATCTTTCTTGGGAAGATTATAAAATATCATAATTTCTTAAGTACCTTCAGAACATGGTTTTCTATGTCAGTTATTTGCTCTATGTATGGAGTTCATTTATTCAATTCTGTTGCATGCATTACAAATTCTTTTTACTTTCAAGGATATGCTTTGTTAGGAACATGAGTAAAACCAATTGAGAGCCTATACTTTGAAATCAGAAAAGTGAAAGGAAAGTATCCTTGTTGCTAACATTGTGTTGGTAGCAGGAATGTAGAATCGAAGTTGGAGACAGGAATAATGCAATCGTAGGTTTTGGTGGATAGGAATCTATATATATTAGCGTTACTCAATAAACCAGTGAGTTGCGTTGCGTTGCGTTACGTTACGTTACGTTGCGTTGCGTTGCGTTGCGTTGCGTTGCGTTGCGTTGCGTTGCGTTGCGTTGCGTTGCGTTGTTTGTGTTGTGTTGTGTTGTGTTGTGTTGTGTTGTGTTGTGTTGTGTTGTGTTGTGTTGTGTTGTTCTGTTTTCTGATTTTATTACGATGCCGTGCGAAATGATGACGGTAAGAAGGTACATTGCCGTGCAAAAAATGAGTTGGCTCGGAACAAGAATCGAAATGTAAATCAAAAATAATTGAAATCGGATCAGGAATCGAAAATTAAATGCAAAATAATCGAAATCGAAACGAGAACCTAAATCAGTATTCAAACAGGAACAGTAATCGAAACGTAAATTAAAAATAATCGAAATCAAACAGGAATCGAAAAGAGAATTCAAAACAATCAAAATCGGAACCGTAATTGGTTACCTTATACCTGAGTACAGAACAATGGTTGTTGCTAACTGAACTCTTTTTAATATTTATTTTCAATATATTTTATGTATTTTTATAATTTTTACATATTTTATAATAGAAAACTCAATATTATATTCCAAAAGCACAAATATTTGTTTATTTTTTATACGCAAATTGACTATACAAGCACATGTGAGTGTTTACAAAAGCTTTCATGCGATACTCTAAATAAATGATTTTATATTTAAAGTTCTAAATATGGTCTCAAAGTAATCTTCACATAAGAATATATTATTTTGCAGTATCGGGGTAATATTGTTATAGGTAGACTATATCCTTTCGCCTTATTAATTGATAAAAGGAGGTTATAGGAATCTCAACAATAATCTGCTCTCCGAATTTTTGTATCAATGTCAAATCTATAAGAATAGATATTATGGCTTTTTACCTTACTAATTGATAAACTCTTATAGAAGTCTTTCAAACATCTGGTTTATCAATCGTTGCTTCATGTTATATCCTTAAGGACAGAATCTATAATATTTCACCTTCTTAAATGATTCATTATTAGAGATCTCTCTCCAGTCCTCTGCTCTGCGAATTGTTGCATCACTCCTCTTATATTATTCATTTGCAAAAGATACTGCATTTCCGAAATACTGAAGACTATGGTTCATTCTTAGTAAAGAGCTTATGGGAACCTTTTTCTTCACATTCTTCACTCGAACATGCTTCGTTATTCTTTTACCCCACCTATTTTACCCACTCCCCCATGATTATCATCTTCCATTTCTTTAGATAAAAAACTTTCAATCACCATTTATTATCGGAATATGTCTACCCATAATTTTTAAATAATTATACCAGTTACCCAGTGAATATTTTGTGGGACTTGTCTTTCTTCTTCAAAACACACACACACACACACACACACACACACACATATATATATATATATATATATATATATATATATATATATATATATATATATATATATATATATATATATATATATATATATATATATATATATTTATATATATGCGACGGGAGAGTTATGATTTACAGTGTCAATTGTAATGGCAATAGTATAAAGAAAGTGACGCAACAGTTCAACGCACAAAAAAGACTTTAAAAAATTAGTGAGAGTGGAAGAGTTGATAAGATGAAAAGCCCTTGACTCCATCTTTTCAATGAGAGTTGCATGAGTGGAACAACCCCAGATGTGTGAGGCGTATTCCATACAGAGCCGGGAGAACAATTCCCCTATAGAAAGAAGAAATTCTGAAGGAGCCACAGAACACACAACCTCTTCGAAACATGCTTAGAAAGAGAAGTTATGTGATCCTTCCAAGAAAGAGCACATAGTTGTGTGGAAGGTTGTGTCAAATAGAGAGATGAAGGAATTGAGCTTTTGAAGCATTGAAAACAACATGTTTTCTCTTCCCCAATTCGAAATACGACATAGATCAGAGGTCAGTTGCTCCAAGGCCACCCTCCTTGCGTTAATTATATGCTGTTGAGATGGGTGTCTATCAAAATGAAAGGAGTAATTTTGGGTGCAGTCATCGGCATAGGAGTGATTTGGAGATGAAGTAATAGAGAAAAGATCTTTAATGTAAAGTAGAAAAAGAGTAGATGATTGGACAGATCCCTAAGGAACTCCACTATTAGTAGATTTAAAGGAAAAACGATGACCGTCTTCAACAGCTGCCATAGAACGACCGGAAATATATATATATATATATATATATATATATATATATATATATATATATATATATATATATATATATATATATATATATATATATATATATATATATATACACTGTGTAAATAGAGTTCTTTCAGAAAGACTTCATTGTTAAAACCTTTGAAGGAAGCAAAACAAAGAGAGGTTTACATTTATAGAGTAAATAAGAATGTTTTAAGAGCAATATGTCCTTTTCCACACTTTAATCTATAATAAAATGATGTGGACAAATTTGTCCTTTTTCTTACCTTTCCAAACAACTTGAACAAGGAAATTAAAAACTATATATCTATCTATCTATCTATATATATATATATATATATATATATATATATATATATATATATATATATATATATATATATATATATATATATATATATATATATATATATATATATCTATATATATATATATATATATATATATATATATATATATATATATATATATATATATATATATATATAATATATATATATATATATATATATATATATATATATATATATATATATATATATATATATATATATATATATATATTTAAAATACCAATTTTTTTTCTCCGTCCATAAATATAATTACCTTTTATTTATATTTCCCCATCTGTGGTTTCTATTTATCCCCCAACCCCCAATTTTCGTGTTGAGATCCACTTAACCGTCTCCGAAATCCTCAAAATTGATGTAAAGTTACGATCGAAAATATCGTAATTTTAAAATTATAATAAACCTACGGTTATTGCAACCCAGATTTCAAAGGATAAGTTTTAAGAGCCCAAATTCGGCCTTTTAAATAATACTTTATTTTAAAATGGGAAAATTTGAAACTTAGGTAAACCATCGTAAATATTTATGTAAACATTGTAGAAGAATATTAAAGTTCATCGCCTCTTTATATTCGTCTAAATGTGTAGATAGAACTTCATGGGTCAAATAAATTGGGCCTTAATCTGTAACATAAATGTAGATATTTTAAATGATATATATATATATATATATATATATATATATATATATATATATATATATATATATATATATATATATATATATATATATATATATATATATATATATATATATATATATATAGGTAAAGGTTAAGCAGATTTCTGACCTTCGATATTTGGAAAATATCGATATTCGAAAATATCGATATATCGAAACATCGATATGCCAATTCAAATTTTTTGATATTTGTGTTATTATTTAGTTTTCATTTCATGTATGCCTATTATTCTAATTATTTTTATAATTATTATTATTTAGTTTTCTAGCGTACTTAGTTCGACTTATCATAACCTGAACTACCGAAGTTGTCGTAAAATACAGGCCTAACCTATACAAGAACGTTGCAATGAGATACAGGCCTACTGCCGTATTACACCACACATACACACATTATATATATATATATATATATATATATATATATATATATATATATTATATATATATATATATATATATATATATATATATATATATAAATAGCTTACATGTTACGGAAATTGCTTGGCAATTGCTTCAAGAAAAGCTGTAAATTTGTCATTTTCCTCAAACCTTCTCGGCAAAAGTTGAACCAGTCAATCACTGTAGTTTTGCTAACACTAACACAATTTGACACCTGTTTTACTGTTAAATTTTGTACAAAAAGAAACATAATATATATTGCAACTTCGTAAGATAAGAACTAATTTAAAATGTTGCAAAAACGCAAGAAGACACCAATCTGTAGAACAAATTAAACTTATGTCTTGAAGATTCATCTTAAAACAAATGACCTATCACAATGCAAGGGAAAGTTCAACTAAAATTTCGCTATCAAAATTTTAAAATATTGATATAAAGGATATCGATTAAAATCGAAATGTCAAAATATCGATATATAAGGTCAGAAAGCTTCTTAACCTAAGCCATATATATATATATATATATATATATATATATATATATATATATATATATATATATATATATATATATATATATATATATATATATATATATATATATATATACCCTAGGAGGTTCGTGATAGCATATAAATAGGATCGCGGTGGTTCGCAAACAATAAAACAAGAACAAAATTTCATATAATTTCATAACCTTAAATTAAATCAAGAAATTCAAACTTTTACATTTTTTAAATAAATTTTAAAAACTAAACTAAAACTATTCTGTTTTTAAAAAACAATTGAGAATATTTTAAATTTATTTATCTGCCGTACGATAAATATTCAATTCTCCACTTTTGAATTTGACACCTGTGAAATATATATATATATATATATATATATATATATATATATATATATATATATATATATATATATATATATATATATATATATATATATATATATATATATATATATATATATATATATATATATATATATATATATATATATATATATATATATATATATATATATATATATATATATATATATATATATATATATATATATATATATATATATATATATATATATATATATATATATATATATATATATATATATATATATATATATATATATATATATATATATATATATATATATATATATATATATATATATATATATATATATATATATATATATATATATATATATATATATATAAGACAGGGGTTGGACAAAAAATATGGAAAATCTGGTAAAGTTCACAACAGGAATAATAGGTATGATATAATTGAGTTTGTAGGTGACGCTATTGTTTATGTGCAAAGTATCTACTATTATAAGCTTGTCTACACGTTTCACCCATCATTTGTCGTCAAAGTAGCGTTCTTTGAAGTTGTCAGAGAATCCCATGGCAGAGATGACGGAATTCCAAAGCTGACAAATTGTTGAGGCTCATATAGTGGATGCCTCTGTAACCAAAGTAGTGCGAAAGTGTTTGGGGTACCACGAGGCATAGTATCAAAGATTATGAAGGCACACAGTACGAATTGAATAACGGCATCCAACAAACACCATTGTGAACAGAAATGTGTTTTGAATAACAGAGACAGACGAGCGTTGCGTAGGGTTGTGATGAAAAAAACAGAAGCCTACTGCTCCAAAGAGTGCTGCTAAGTTGAATACCGTGCTCACAAACCCTGTTGTCACCAAATAGTATGAAGAGACCTGCACAAGTAAGGTTTTTGTATGGGCGAGCCGAAATTCGCAAACCGCTCGTCAGCACAAAAAACTTTAATAAGAATGGTGTCAAGTGCGTAAAAAAGTGGACTACGAAGCAATTGAAGATCATTTAGTTAAATGTGTAGAGCTTTATACTCTTCTCGACCACTGGCCGAGTGTAAGTCTGGAGAACGCTGAGCCAAGCTTACGATGAAGGGTGTATACAACCCACAGGGAAACATGGCTGGGATTCAGTCATTGTATGGTCAGTCATTTCGGAGCTTTCTGCCTAACCAATGAAGGTTTCTTCGCCGCAAACAACTACTTAACCATTTAAGATGACTATGTCCATCACATGGTGCAATATTTGTTCTCTGATTATAATTCCGTTTATTAGGATGACAAAGCCCTTTTTCATACAGCTAAAATCGTGAAGGACTAGTTTTCTGGGCATGTGGATGGTTTCACATCTACCATGACCTCCACATTCGCCCGATCTCAATGAGTTCTTATGGACAATGTTGAAGACAAATATTCGAGTAAGCTATAGACCTCCAAGATTAATGTGGAAACTTGCCACTCTTTTGCAGGAAGAACAATACATGATTCCCCTGTACACTAAATAGGACTTCAATTTATCCATTCCTAGAAGAATGCAAGCAAATTTGGATTCAAAGAGTGGTTCAGAGTCATATTAATCAAGGTTAAATGTGCTTATTTTGGTGTGTCCATATCTTTGTTAATATATATATATATATATATATATATATATATATATATATATATATATATATATATATATATATATATATATATATATATATATATATATATATATATATATATATATATATATATATATATATATATATATATATATATATAGATTTACATTATTATTTTATTAATTAAATTTATAAATTTACAAAAAAAAATTATCAAACTTCCAAAAAATTATTATTTATTATTATTATTATTTATTATTATTATTATTATTATTATTATTATTATTATTATTATTATTATTATTATTACTTTTAAAATCATTTTATAATCATTTTTAGAATTTTTTAATTATTTTTCTTATCAGAATTAATTTATTACTTATCGTTATTATTATTATTACTAATATAAATTTTATTATTATTATTATTGTTATTATTATTATTATTGCTAAATTATTAAAATTATTATAATTTTATTTATTATTATTATTATTATAAATTATGTATATAATAAAAATAAAAAAAAAAAAAAAAAAATTATTATTATTATTATTGTTTTTATTTTATTAATATATATTATTGTTATTATTACTATTATTTATTTCATTATCATTATCTTTATTGTAATTAATTTCGTTATCATTATTATTAATATGGTAATAATTTTTATTATCATTATCATGTTATTTTTATTATTATCATTATTACTAATTTTTAATAATTTTAGATATTAGTATTATTACTATTATTATAATTATTGCTACTATCATTAATTATTATTTATTAATATTACTATTTTATTATTTATTATTATTATTATTATTATTATTATTTTTATTTTTATAAATATTATAATCATTTATTATTATTATTTTCATTATCATTATTATTTTTATTATTATTTTTATTATTATTAATATTATCATTATTAATATTGTTATTGTTAGTATTATCATTATCACTGTTAATTTTTTTCTTTATCAATAATCACTTATTATCATTTTCATTATTTTCGCTATTAATATCATTATTATTATTACTACTACTTATCATTATTGATATTTTTATTATTATTATTATTATTATTATTATTATTATTATTATTATTATTATTATTATTATTATTATTATTATTATTATTATTATTATTATTATTATTATTATTATTATTATTATTATTATTATTATTATTATTATTATTATTATTATTATTGTTTTCCCTCTATCGAGGGTGATAACTCTTCTATTAAAGTTCTTATCCAAAAGGATTCGTTGTTTTATCGTAAAAGAGAGTCATAATTTTGGTTTGTATTTTTTAAACGAGAATATCATAATAATAATAATAATAATAATAATAATAATAATAATAATAATAATAATAATAATAATAATAATAATAATAATAGTTGATAAAATAATAATAATAAGTTAATAATGATAATAATAATAATTTATAATAATAATGATAATAAAAAAAAAAAAAAAAAAAAAAAAAAAAAAAAAAAAAAAAAAAAAAAAAAAAAAAAAAAAAAAAAAAAAAAAAAAAAATATAATAATAATAAAAATAACAATAAATAACAATAATAATAATTAATATAAAAATATTGGTAATTTTAAGAATTATGATTATAATAATTGTAAAAATAATGAAAATAAATTAAAACTAATAATAAATAATAATAATTATAATTTGTAAAAGAATATACTATCTAATAATGATAATCATTATAATAAGAAATATAATAGTATTGATAATAATAATAATAATAATAATAATAATAATAATAATAATAATAATAATAATAATAATAAAAATATTAGTAATTGTAATAAAAATAATAATAATAGTTATAATGATTATATTATTATTATTATTATTATTTATTAAAATAATAATTAGAATAATAATATATAATAATAATAATAATAATAATAATAATAATAATAATAATAATAATAATAATAATAATAATAAGAAATATAAGTAATTAATAATAATAATATTTTAATCAATTTTAATATTTATTATGTTTATGCCTAAACGAATGTCAAAGTTTGGAAAATATCTCCTCTTTTTATTTTTTTTAAATTTAATTTTTTTAGGTAATAAGAAATGAAAATAGTTAGTAGCCAAATCCCCTTGTAAGAACTCAGAATTAAATTTCTCAAACTTCTGAAAATTTTCTTTCTTTCTTTCTTTGGTTTCGTGATCAAAGTAATAAAAAATGTTATTGTTTTATAACATGAGATTGAAAAGTGTACATAGGATACTCTCTCCGGTTACTGTAGGAGAGTATATATATATATATATATATATATATATATATATATATATATATATATATATATATATATATATATATATATATATATATATATATATATATATATATATATATGACTCGTCCATTCATTACTTTTTTCAATTTGAAAGCCGTAACTGAAGTTAGGGTGGTAGCTTTGGAGCAACTAACCTTTGATCCTTCTCGTATTTTAAATTGGGACTGAGAAAATGTAGTCGTTTTCAATGCCTCAGAAATTCAGTTTCTCTATCTCTCTACTCGTCACAACCATCCACACAACCTGAGATCTTTTTCGGAAACTCTAAGCTCAAACCTTCGTCTGTTCTTAATATTCTTGGCTTTTCTTTTTCTAGTTATCTTTCCTGGAAAGATCACATTACTTCTCTTTCTATACAAGCTTCTAAGAGGTTGGGTGTTCTGAGGCGCCTTCGGAAATTCTTCACTCCACTCAAGTTGTTTGTTCTTAATAGGGGTGTTGTTGGCCTTTTTATGGAGTACACCTCACACATTTGGGGTGGTTCCACTCATACAGCTTT
Organism: Armadillidium nasatum; assembly: GCA_009176605.1. Lineage (NCBI taxonomy): Eukaryota > Metazoa > Arthropoda > Malacostraca > Isopoda > Armadillidiidae > Armadillidium > Armadillidium nasatum. The sequence goes on from SEYY01020009.1 coordinate 135,682, forward strand.
CCTTGAAAAAGTTGACTCTTGGACTTTTCGTCTTATCAACTCTCCCGCTCTCACTAATTCTCTCCAGTCTCTTTCTGCCCGTCTATAGTATCGCTTTTACAATACTATAGTATTACTAAAGTATTGATATTCTCTTCCATTGAGGAGGGCTTGTGCCACGTTTTTCTACATAGTCTCATCTTCTCTCTGTCCAACTCCAAATTTAACCGATTTCAACAATTTTTCATGTACTCTACTGGTAAAGACAAGAACATACTCATTTTATCTGTTTTCCCAACTTTCTTTGACTTGCGCACTTTCAATATCTATGTATCGGGACATATCGGCATTTAATTAACGATTAGTTTCCGGTATTGCCCACCAGAGAGATATATATATATATATATATATATATATATATATATATATATATATATATATATATATATATATATATATATATATATATATATATATATATATATATATATATATATATATATATATATATCAAGTATAAACAGAATTTCCTATTAGGTTTCATTTACATCAATTAGAATTGAATTCTTTTTCTTTTTCTTTCCTTTTTCTATTAAAACTCCTTTGAAATGTTTTCTTGTTTAACAATAACAAAGAGTTAAATTGAATTTGAGTTTTTCCATTTCAGATTTATCTTCCAAATTTATTTCCGTGAAGTAACAAAATGCGAATATTTTGTTCTCTTTCTTAATTAAAATTTTTATTTGCTTATGAATTCTAATAAAAACAAAACTATTTTATTGTTGCCAATTCTACATTTATAATAAAAGAATTAAAAAATTTTAAAAATATAGGAAATAATCATAATTATTCAAGTTTTAGTTTTTTTTTCAATTTTTTAGAATATATTATTGTAAAGTTTTTACTTATTTTCCGAAAAATGTAAAATCATAATTTCGAGTTTTAAATAAACACGAGAAAAAAGTGGTGTAATTTTGGAAGAAAATAAAGAAATTTTTCTCTGGAGAAAATGCAAAAACAAACATAAATTTAAATGCTCACCAGCAGCTATTTAGCATAAGTTTCATATACTCGTGTATATATATATATATATATATATATATATATATATATATATATATATATTATATATTATATATATATATATATATATATATATATATATATATATATATATATATATATATATATATATATATATATATATATATATATATATATATATATATATATATATATTATATATATATATATATATATATATATATATATATATATATATATATATATATATACCGAAATGCACGGACCTCCTTTGCTCCTTTAATATTAAGGTAAAAAATTTTGGTCTCTAGTCAAAAGCATCTCTAACAACTTTAGTAAATTTACCATTACACCTCTTTTTTTCTCGGATTAATCCTTGACTAACGTCCATGATGAAATGGCAAATACCTTTCGAGATTTTATTTTTTTATACTAATTTTACCCAGTGCGACTTTTCCCTCTCCTACTTCTTTTTTCATCAGATGTCCGTCTGTATCAGAAATTAAACGTGGTTTGTTTCATGGAATGCTAAAGCTTTTAAATGTAAAGAATAAAAGCTACCTAATTAGTATCCCTCCTAGCGTTTTTTATGGAGTGGGCTTCGGAACTGGCACTAGTTTTCTTTATACCTTATTCTCCTTGGTGTTGGAAACAGGCGAATGTTTCACAGGGTCCGAAAGAGTATAGCCATTCTGAACAATCTAGTTCTCACCTGTAATATGTCTATTATCATTGAATTTCTACATTTTTCCCATCTCTTGTATCATTTGCAATCTCATTTCCCTATCCAGATACAATACTGCTTTCAACGCTTGAGGTCAACTGGAGATATACTTTTCTATCTCACTGATTTATCTTATTCTGTTCTTAGGGGCTATAAAGGGCATTGTGTAGTTGCGCTTAGCATTCTCAAGGGTTTTGACCTCAGATGAAATCAGTCTCTGCTTTCTAAATTCTCTCTCCTTGGATTTTCTCTTAATTAAACGTTTTCACTAATTTCTATCTCTCTCTCAAATCGTCACATTTCAGCAATTGTTAATGGAGCATTTTTTCTTCTATTCATATAAATTAGTGTTTCCATGGTTTTGTTTTATTACTTCTCTATTTCTACTTTTCATTAAAGACCTTCTCAGCAGTTCTTCTATTTCAAATCATTCTTAGACTTGTATTTCAATTCTTCATTCCCTTACTCATTTCAAATCTGCAAATTGTACCTGGAGTTGTTTGTCGATCTCATCTTTCCCATTCAGTTCTAGCTTATTTGGATATAATCTTTTTGTTAAATAGCTTCATTTTTGTGAATAAAAAAATCTTTAAAAGACTCAACTTTTGCATATATACAGTATCTCTCAACAATATTCCCCCAACTTCCTATCTTATTCCATGGCTTTACTCTCTCAGCTGTTTGAAACAAATATTCTTGTCATAACATAAGCAGCACATTCTCTTAGAATCTTCATTTCGCAAAACTTACAAAGGCTGCTTCAAAAAAAAGTTGGTGTGTTCAGTTTAAATAGTTAAATATCTTTAGAAAATTTTATTTTTTATATTCTTATCATACTGGAATAGATGTGACTTCTTGCGATAAGCTTACCAAAAGGAGAATCAGATAGACAGACAGACTCGTTGTGTAGCTAATTTAAAATCAGAAAAATAAAATATGATTAAAAGAAACAACAGAATGGTGGTCGCAAGCACCGAAATGTAAATAACAAAATCGTGTTATCAAATTTCAAATTTAGTTTGATTTATATTTCTTAAATTTTTTGAAGTTAACAATAATAGTTTATACCGTCTATATATATATTATATATATTATATATATATATATATATATATATATATATATATATATATATATATATATATATATATAAAATAATATAATATAATATAATATAAAAACATAAGGAAAAGAGACAATAGAAAGCCATATAACCCTATCTAGACTGTCTGTTCCAGTCAAACTAAATTATTTAGTTTTGCAACTCAAATGCACATGCAGCATGTAAAATGCATATAAGCCAATTTACACAATATATCATCTAAATATGGAAAAGTAAACAACCGCATCCAAAGGTTTGTCAGTAATAAAAGTAAAAGGTAATAAGTACGCCATCTTTCAAAAATAAAACTATAGCTCACACAAATTATGTATTACAATTTTTTTCTTTTTTTTACCCTATTCGAGAAAAGGAACACCTCCACCGAGGAGAGAAACTTTTCTGGGTAGTATATACTATACACCTAGGATCCGCAAGTGGGATCGAACTTACACCCTCAATCACGTGAGTTAATCACTCTAGCGTTTGTACCACGATAGACGGCAAATTATATTTGCTATTTACTGACTAGGCTATGATGCACTTTACCGCATTGGACTAATTTTAAAAACTAACTACAACTCTGCCATTTAGGCTTAGTCAAATTACACTGTATAATAACCAGACCATCCATATACCTATCCAGTTTTTCCATTAAAGTTCAAAATGAATCACAAACAAAAACAAAAGCCTAGTCATATATATATATATATATATATATATATATATATATATATATATATATATATATATATATATATATATATATATATATATATATATATATATATATATATATATATGACTAGGCTTTTGTTTATTTGTGATTCATTTTGAACTGCTATTTACTGACTAGGCTATGATGCACTTTACCGCATTGGACTAATTTTAAAAACTAACTACAACTCTGCCATTTAGGCTTAGTCAAATTACACTGTATAATAACCAGACCATCCATATACCTATCCAGTTTTTCCATTAAAGTTCAAAATGAATCACAAATAAACAAAAGCCTAGTCATATATAATATATATATATATATATATATATATATATATATATATATATATATATATATATATATATATATATATATATATATATATATATATATATTATATATATATATATATATATATATATATTAGGAAATCTTAAGCAATTTTAAAATTAACATTTTTTTAATTTGTGAAATTCTATGCAATCCTTTTCCCAAGAACTAAACTTTTTTTTCAACTTTTTAAGTTGTTGTTGTTGTGAACGTGATCTGAAAATAAAACTAACCTGTCAAGTTTGTTTCATATATCAAAGAAATAATTTTAAAGAAAATAAGAAGATGAAGGGTAAGAAGGAAGAAGATGGAAGAAAAAGGAAGAGAAAAGATGTAAAATGAAGAAGGAGGAAGAAGAAGGAGGAAGAAAAAGAAGGAAGAAGAAGAAGAAGAAGAAGAAGAAGAAGAAGATGGAAGAAGAAGAAGAAGAAGAAGAGAAAGAAGAATATATTATAGAAATATTGTAGTAACAACAACAACAACGAAAGAAGAACAAGGAGAATAAAAAGAAGAAAGAAAAAGAAATAAAAATCTACATTTATAATGTAAAGAAGATGAAGAAGAAAGGAAAAAGAAGAAATAGCGAAATAAAACGAAGGTGAATAAAAAGCAAAAGAATCAGAATATTTATGAAAGAATATTGCATTCTTTTTATTCTGACGTGAGAGGGAATTATAGCTGACCTTCGGTTAAAAACTTATGATATATTACGTCTTTGGATACGGGGACGAAAATGGGTTTAGGGGTGATGAATTCTAAAAAGCTTTTTTTTTTTTTTTTTTTTTTTTTTTTTTTTTTTGACAAAATAAGTTAGAATTATAAAGGTGAATTGGATTTATTTTTTTCCCATATTGCTAAAATAGGATTCAATATATATATATATATATATATATATATATATATATATATATATATATATATATATATATATATATATATATATATATATATATATATATATATATATATATATATATATATATATATATATATATATATATATATATATATATATTGAATTACAAAATATTGGAACAAGTATCACACAAAATAAAATTTAAAATATGAATTGAGGATTTGGATATAGATACTGAAGCAAAGTCCTGATGTCTTTATTCATAAAGTATATATTTCTTTGCACATTTGAAACTATTTCAAACTTGCAGATACTTTCAACTTTCCCAGAAGTTCAATTTGAGGTAAAAAGTTGCTAGATAGGTTACGGTTTAGAACAAGCAGCTTTAGGAAATATATGATTCAACGAAATAAATGTTATACTTCAATAAAAATATGCATTTACAAAATTGTTTCCTCTTACAACATAAAATAGCCTTATTTATTCTTACTGTATGAGCCATTTTCCTTTCTTAGTCATTCAAAGGCACATTTGTTATAGCGAGTTTTTCTGCAAACGAATATAGTTTGATTGACTCAAAAATTTTCTAAATTTATTCTTATTAAAAAAAAAATAAAAATAAAATTGATTCGAAAAATCCGTCAGACTTTAACTCTTATCCCATGTTTTCTCTAAGCCTCAAATTCTGAAAATATCTCTTCGTGGTCAATTAATCTGAAATATTTACCAGTTGGCTATTAGGTCCTGCCTTCTCAGATCGATTGGATACTTGTCAAATTACCCTCTCCATCAAAATTGGAAGCAATATTTATACATAAATGTAGTAAAAAAAAATTAAAATTATTGTGTTATTGTTTTTATTAATTATTTTAGTATAATAATGTTTTTTTAGAACATCTTTCAAATTGCTTACATTGAAAAAAATTTTTACCTTCGTTTACGAAGATAATTTTGTATCATTCACTTTGGTTTCTTGTTATTTGATTGCTAAAACATCGAACCGAATTTGAATTTAAATTATATTTCACATTAAGAGTCCAAAAATAAAAAAAAGTCCAAATTCATCATTATGAACATTTGAGAATTATAATGAAAAAACACAGCTCTCAATAGTTTGACTGCTGCTGGCACAGCCTTCTATTATTTGAAGACAAAAGGTCTTCAGGCTCATCATTATATTCTTATCGTTTAATCTTTATCCTTTTGCTATATATGAATTAAAGTATCACAATGGAAATTTTTATCACAAGCAAATGTAATTTTAAAATGCATAAAATGTATTAATGTATTTAAGGTCGAAAAATCAAGAAAAGAAACTATATGAAAATGTATACAAAACTATAAAAACATGTGAAGCTTAAAAAATAAACTATTGCTTAACCCTCACTAAATATTATTATATTTTTTAACCACAGAAAAAAAGTGCTCGTAGATCGCAACCATCACTCCTGCAGCCATTTTTTAATTAAAAATAATTTTCATTATTATTTGTGAGGCGAATTACACGATGATAGAAACTTCTTTTTCTTGACTGAACAAGAAAAAACAAAAAATCTAATTTAAAAATTAGACATTTTATTTAATAAAATAACATATATAAAAAACACCGATCGTTTAAAGCAGGGATTCTCAATCTGGGGGCAAGTCCCCTTGGAGATGCGTGAGAGAATTTTATGGGAGGCGTGTTAAATTGTGAAAAAATACGTCAAACAAACTTGGGACTAACATTATAATTTCTCGCAAAACGCCTTCAATAAAATATGACCATTAAAGACTTTTAGTTAAGCTATCTTCCTGTGTATCCACAAGCACCAATAGAAGCTGCGAGGCTGTTGATGATGTACCTATAAGAATCTCGGTTTTGTATACTTGCTTACATCAAATCTTAATGTGGAGAGTGATCTGAGATGTGAATTATCCCCATTAACACCAAATATTTTTTAAAAAATTGACAAAGACAAACAGTGCCATTCTTCTTAATTATTTGTGCAATAAATATAAAATATAATTATAAAACAACATTGAAGTTGGATAGTTAATCCAATACCTAAAATCACAGGAAGTAT
>SEYY01020009.1:145000-147500 GCA_009176605.1 Armadillidium nasatum
AGAAAGCTGCTAGATGTAACCTCATTCTATGCATTTTAATAATATATATATATATATATATATATATATATATATATATATATATATATATATATATATATATATATATATATATATATATATATTTCAAAAAAATTATAATCTTACGAAAAACAATCATTTATTTATCTATATTATATTTCAGTCAAAAAGCAATTTTCTTCAATTTTCTAATTACTAATTGCAGCATGTTGTAAAAGTTGACATATATATATATATATATATATATATATATATATATATATATATATATATATATATATATATATATATATATATATAACAAAGAGTGGTTTAAAATAAATATACTAACAGCAATGTAAATGAATACTTAAATAAATTTTAGTTAATTGCTAGCCACGCAAAACGACGCTCGAGTGAACAAAAATGAAAGAGCAACGAGACGCATCGACTTTTCCCTACTCAAAGGGTTCAATATATATATATATATATATATATATATATATATATATATATATATATATATATATATATATATATATATATATATATACTCAACGTCTTTTCTTCCAGTGACAGAGGATGAAATCAATTGTATATATAATCTAATATTTTTTTTATTCTTACAGATTTTTCAAGGGCAGACAAAAAAAATAAGATAAAATAAAAAAAATACAAGTAAATAGTATAATAGTAGTATAAATACAACAGTACAGTACAATAGCAATAAATAGTAGTATAATAGTATAATAAAAATACCTTTTTTTGAAATAGTCTTTTTAAAGAGACAATGCTTCAAGTGTTTCATATCTTGTGATTTTCTATCAGTTTTTAGAAATTAATTTTTCTAACTCTAATTTTATTTTTCAAAATTAAATTTAAAAAAAAATAATTAATAGAATTTGAGTAAATTATTTTAACTGTTTAAAGATTGCAAGTTTTATTTTTAGCAATGCATTCTAAATTTTCTTTATTTCATGAAGCTTACACTTTATAAATCGCAAATCTAAACTTCACTTGTATGCTGGTCTTGAGAATTTTTGATAGAGAAATAAACCAGCTATTCGATTTCCTTACTAGATATTTTTGTACTCTGATTAGTTGGATAAGTATACAATTAACGATATTTTCGAAGTTGTAATATTAAATGCAATTTTATTAGATAAAAAAGTCCTATTATAAAATTAATTTACAATTAACTAATTTGTAAAAAGAAAATTTTGCAAAAACTTTTGCAACTTCAAAAAGAATTTTGTAAATTATAGTTTATTTTCTTTTGTTTTTTTTTTCTTTTTTGGTTTGAAATTCCATGCCAAAAAGTAAATATAAATTCTCAAAAGTATAAATACTATTTTTTTTCGTTATGAGAAGAGATCTTCTGCTTCCAACGCTGATAATCAATTCCTTCTTCTTTCCAACTTCCACAAATTCAACTTTTCAAAGAATTCGCTAAACTATTTTTTGCAGAATTTTTTTTTCTTTTTTTTCCTTGATGCTTCTCATCTAATTTCTTCCAGTTTCTTCCTTTATTATCTCATATTGTATTGATTATATATATATATATATATATATATATATATATATATATATATATATATATATATATATATATATATATATATATATATATATATATATATATATATATATATATATATATATATATATATATATATATATATATATATATATATATATATATATATATATATATATATATATATATATATATATATATATATATATATATATATATATATATATATATATATATATATATATATATATATATATATATATATATATATATATATATATATATATATATATATATATATATATATATATATATATATATATATATATATATATATATATATATATATATATATATATATATATATATATATATATATATATATATATATATATTCTCCATTTGTTTTGCCTTCCAAAAGATCAAACGTAATCCATTTTTCAAATCTCTCATCGTGTCAGAACAAAAGAATTTTTTTTTTCCTTTTTTTTTTTCTTTTCGTAAAAAAAAAAATTTACCTTTCATTTCCCTAATTTTAACTAAATATGGAAATTTATTTTTTCTTCTAAAAGTGTGCATAATAAATTGTACGAAGAAAATTAAAATAATTTTCTTTACAAAAAAAAAAAAAAAAAAAAGTAAATATTTTCATTGTTTTCAAAATTAATTTAATTTAGCATAATTATTAATTATATATAGTCCTGAAGGGAAAGTCGGAGAGCAAATTACATATATATATATATATATATATATATATATATATATATATATATATATATATATATATATATATATATATATATATATATATATATATATATATATATATATATATATATATATATATATATATATATATATTTTTTAAAGATCATTTGCCATTTGAAAGGAATCGAACGCTTTTGCTTTAATTAATTTGGAGAAGAAATTCACCAAAAAAGAAACACACACACACACACACAC
>SEYY01020009.1:152500-157500 GCA_009176605.1 Armadillidium nasatum
ATTGGGAAAATACTGGAACTTGTTCGTTAATGGCCGACATGTCCAGATACACGACGTATAAAAGTGTGCAAGTTAAGAAAGTTGGGATACAAATAAAGGAAGTGTGTTTCAAACTTTACCAGTAGATTACATGTAAGACTGAGCATAGCGCTTAAGTCTGAGGTAAGATAGTTTGATAGGGAAAGGATGACACTGTGTGGAAAGTGGTTCGGAAGAACCCTTTGCAATTTAGGAGGTATGCGACGGGAGAGTTCAGAAGATCAGTGTCCTTTGTAATAGCGATAGTATAAACAGATTAACGTAGCAATTTTAGGGGCAGAAAGAGATTAGGGAGAGTTTGTAAGATCTAAAGAGTTTATAAGACGAAAAGCCGTAGACTCTACCTTTTCGAGAAGAGTTGTATGTGTGGAACTTCCCCAGTTGTGTGAGGTGTACTCCTTACAGAGGTGAACAACACCCCTGAAAAGAGCAAGTAACTGAGGTGGCGTGAAAAAATCCAACCTCTTAGAAGACCCCAGAAAAAGAAACACCAAGAAAATTGAGGACATATGAAGGTTTGAGTCGAATGTTTTCGAAGAAGATGTCATAGTGGTGTCGAAGGTTCTATCGAGTAAAGAGATGGAGTTATTGAGTTTTGGAGGCATTGAAAACAATCATGTTTTCTCTGCTTCAATTTTTAATTTTAAAAAGGGACGTCTTTCAAAATGAAAGTAATAATGAAGGGTGCAGTTATCAATCAGCATAGGAGTGGATATTTAATGAAATAATTGAGAGAAGGGCATTAATGAAAAGTAGAAAAAGAGTTGGTGATAGGACAGATCCCTGAGAAACACTACTGTTTATAAATTTAAAGGATGAACGGTGGCATCCTCAACAGCTGCAATAGAATGAGCAGAAAGGAAATGAGAAAGAAGGTTACAGAGAGAAGGAAAGATTCCAAAAAAGGGAAGTTCGGAAATCAAAGCTTTGTGCCAGACTCTATCGAAAGCTTTCGATATGTCTAGCGCGACAGCAAAAGATCCACAGAAACATCAAAGAGCTGAAAACCAAAACTCCGAAAGAAGGGAAAGAAGAACACCAATAGAGTGTTTTTTTACGAAAGCCATACTGGTGATTATAGATTAGATTAGAAGAATTGAGATGTTTCCAAATCTTCCAGTTAAGGATAGGTTTGCAAACTTTAGAAAGGACGGAGGTTAAAGAAATAGGATGATAGTTAGATGGTTGAGAGGGGTCCCCCTTCTTCGGCACAGGCTGAATGAGAACACGTTTCTGGCAAGAAGAGAAGGTCGAAGTAGAGAGACAAAGACGAAATAATTTACAAATTCGGGGTACAAACTTGGAAGCACAAGATTTGAGAACCGCAGGAGTAAACCATCAGGACCATAATCCTTCTTAGTGTTAAGCTCACACAGAGCATACATTACATCTTTAGAAGAAATTACAATTTTAGGCATAAACGAGTTCGAAGGAGTTGAAGGAGGAGGAGGAATAGCTCCGGAATCGTCTAAAGGAGAATTAGAGGCAAAAGTTGTAGTAGAAAGTAAAATGGTTGTTGTGCCCTGAGAAGATACTAGAAGAGAGAAAGAGGAAGAAGCAAAGTTAAGTTGACAGTTTTTTCAAAATGCCAGAAAGGGCGAGAGGAAGAGGAGCCAGAAAGATTATTGCATTTACGACGAAGAAAAGAGTCTTTGGTGTCACGAGGAATAGATTTTGCACGATTCCAAGATGAAATATAAGTTGAATGACTTTCTGAGGTTTGAAGAGGCTGGTAATCCCTGAAGACAGCGACCCTGAGGCGGATAGTAAGAGAACAAGCAGAGTTAAACTAAGGTTTGAAGATTTTATTGAAAGGAATGAATATGGAATATGTGCCTCTATGCAGGAGTGAATTATCTCGGTTATGCGCTCTGCACATTTTGAAGGACCCCCCATGGAAGCAGTAATCATTCCTTGGGAAACCATAGTTGTACAACCGCAATTCAGACCGCATTTAGTAGTACCGAATTACCAGAGACGCTTCGTCGCCGAAGAAAGAAGACCAGAACAAGAACTGGAGATACAAAGGTGATCGGATGAATCCAGAGGAGAAAAGAATTTAACTGTATAACAAGAAGGTAAGGGATTAAAAAGAGATCAAGTATGCGTGGTTCATCACCAAAATGGTCAGGGATATTGGTAGGGAGTTGCACTAATTAGTCAAGGTTGTTCTGGATAGAAAAGTCGTGGGAGAGTTCCCCAGTTGGATCATGAGTACTAGATGGAAGCCATTGGTGGTGATTAGCATTGAATTACCTAAAATGATGATTTTGGAGAAAGGAGAAGAAAGAATATGATCTATTTGAAGTTTAAATAGTCGAAGAATTTTTTATAATCGTATAATTAAAAGGTAAATTGACAGAACAAATAAATTTAGTGGTAGAATTGCAAGAGAGTTTAAGGGATAAAGTAGAGAATTCAGAAGACTCCAAATTTGAGAGAATAACAGACAGCATCGTTGCTCACATGTGAGCAACATCCGCTTTTGGCTGAAAATTGAGGAAAGAGACAGTAGGAGGCAACAGAATAAGGTTTGCTGTCAGCGCAACCAAACACCTGAGTTTCGGTTAAGAACAAGGGATGAGTTCTAGAAGAAGAGAGGTAGTGTTCGACAAAGGGGAAATTAGGAAAAAGACCACGAATGGTGCAGAAATTAATGAGAAAAGAAGACCGAGCATCGATGAAAGCCGGATACGAATTCTTGGCGGCACAATCCCCATCACCTGAGGCCTCCAACTCCCGAGTGATGATGGGGTGATGGGTGGATGAGGGATATTCTTTGGATGACGCCCCTTCAAGCATTTCTGAGACAGCATTATTTTTAGTCATTTTCTGTTTTAATAGGAAATGTATGAGTAAGCGCTTGTGGCGTATTTATAGAAACATGTGAAGAAATGGGGTGGGGAGGTAATGGAAGCATAGACACTCCAATATAAAACGAGTATACATTAGAGACCGTCTGAGTAGGTGAAACGCGAAAAGGAAAATTAAATATATATATATATATATATATATATATATATATATATATATATATATATATATATATATATATATATATATATATATATATATATATATATATATATATATATATAAACTGATTTTTATTGAAAACTATTCTCCTCTCTTTGTAATCTCACAAATAAATTACAAAATATAACTACTTATAAAGTCTGTTCTATTATCGTTGGCAATGTCGAGCCTTGCCTTTGTAACAAACTTTTTTCCTTTATTGTAATTACTTGTAATAAAATTTAATTTCTTCTCCTTTTTTCGGTCAACAGCAGTAAATGTCTTTGTGATTCTTCTATATGATTTTGTTTTTCTCAAAAACTTTTTACACATACTTTTTTTTTCTGAAAAAAATTTTTTTTTAGGGGACTAATTTCAAAAGAGTTTACATTATTCGGGATATTCTTTCTTAATTTTTTTGTTATATATATATATATATATATATATATATATATATATATATATATATATATATATATATATATATATATATATATATATATATATATATATATATATATATATATATATATATATATATATATATATATAGATTATATTTTTTATTTATTTTTATTTTTTACTTTATATAATTACTTATTTATTTATTTTTCCGAAAACCTTTTGTGAAAGAATGCTTAGCACCTGCAGACTTGCACATCAATACTGACATAATAGGAGAGAAAAATTGGTTCTTATTTAAAAATTAAAGTCTTCAATTCTCTGATTTATTGGTCTTGAATATTTGCTTAAGTCAAAATGAGAAGGAAAAGCATTAACTCTTAGTTTGAAAGACATTGGATAAAATTCGCTGGTGTTTGTCAAGATGTTATTGTTTAGTGGAAGGCGACATGAAGTGGTGAAGGTATTCAGTTCTTCGTGAAATGAAAATCAGCCATTTGAAATACGAAAATTATCAGAAGTTAGTTACTCTAAGGTTGCCCTCCTTGCGTTATTTAAGAGTTTTAATTGAAATGAAGGAGAATGGAGTATGCATCTTTATGCCAGAGTAAATTATCTGTTATACTCATTCCTAGAGGTTACACTCATATAAGATGTAAGCTTTCCAGTGGAAGTAAAAAAAAGTGATACCGGATTACAAACCAGTTTGAGACACCAAATTGTAAAAACGTCTCCTCATAGTAGAGGTACTGTTCTAGAGGATATTTTAAGAATTGTAATGGATATGGAGATAAGAAGGATGGTTGAGAGAGATAGAGGATGAAATTTTAAAGAAAATGAAAAAGAATTTTATGTTGAATATATCTCCAATACGAGATGTAATCCAGAAAGAAAGCTTGTGATAGTAGGTCGAGGTTACTGATAGAGAAACAGGTTCTAAGGTCAATAGCTCTATCTTCAGAGCTGGGAGAAAATTATTAGCCGTGGTGAATATTGAAATCATCTAGAATGATATTAGAATAAGAAAAAGACCAGAGAATTCGTTCCATTTTGTAAACTAGAAAGTAGAAGGGTTTGAGATACTCAATAGAGCTATGAGATAAATAAACAGAACATGAAAATATCCATACTCAATATTAGCTGCACGTGAATAGTCAACGTCTTTACACACATATAAGCGTACAATATCCGCCTTTGGATGAAACTTAAGAAAGCGATAGAAAGAAGTAACCTAAGAGTATATACTTTAAGAACACTAAATTATAAGTTAGAGGAAATAAGAATCTACAAAAGTAGAGCAGTTGTTCATTATCTGTTTAAAGGATTATAGGTGTATTAAATGTTTATTTGTAGAAAGTAGGACTTTTGTTGACTTGAGATACCTGTAGACACAGTACGTGCAAGGTCAAAAACTCACCTGAGATACTCCTTTGTTAGCGAGGTTCGACAAAGTATTGGAGTTCACTCGAATGCGTTAGAACAATTTAGCATTTCATATGCCCAAATATGGGCGTCCCTTGGTTTGAATAGCATCTCCATCCTCC
>SEYY01020009.1:170000-175000 GCA_009176605.1 Armadillidium nasatum
TATTTTTATATTAAATATAGCTATACCAACGGTATCTTCTTGGTTCTTGTCCATGATAAGTAAAAACATGGATTCTTTTGAAACTCGTCCTATGCATTTAAAAAAAATGGCAAGATACACCAATTCGTGAGTTTGAAAAAGTAGAAGAAGAGAGACATTCAGTTTGATAATGAGTAGGAGCTAATAGGAAAAAGTGTTGAAGAAAGTCCAGTTTCACTGACTCTGTATATGATAAAAAATATTCATTGCAAGAGTTGAAAGTACCTATTGCAATGTCGATAGTATTAGGAGGGCAACAAAATCATTCGAAAAGTAGAAGAGATTGTAGAAATTGAGCTTCAACAAATGAAGATTTTGAAACAAAAGCACAACATTTTCACAAAAGAGTCATTGTTGATGGATCTTCTTTTATCACTTCAAAAATTGTTCCATGAAATCGTTTTGACAAAGGAAAAAAAGAGGCCTCAACATATTTGTTTTAATTACAATATTTGATTTTCTTATTATTTGATTTGCTTATCTCTAATGGTCAATCTGGTTTTCGTTAGGAACGCGCCAGAGGTGATTTTCTTTTCATTCATTCTGATTCGGTTTTCCCTTCATTGTCATTTCAGTGAAACTTTGCTAAGGCTCAAGACAACGACAAATTAGAGTCTACAGTATAATGTGGCACCAAATTTTTTGATTTCCAAACTTCCCTCTTTCGCTATGCATGCTTCATTTGCTTCTTTAATTAAGGGTGAAATATAAGATTTTTAATTTTATCAAATCTCCTACTCTTACTCACTCTCCCCAATTATTTATTTTTTTCCGTCTGTAGAACTTGTTGCATCAATTTCCTTATACTATTGCTATTACAACAATGTTCATTCGAGCTCTTATTCACATACCTCATCCCCTGAGGAGAGCTGGTGCAATTTGTTAATCTATTGAGGTGGTGATTTTTTCTCTGCCCAACTCTCTAACCAAAAGCTTATCCGTTATATCATATTTATATGCACGCTAATGGTAAAGTCTGGAACACACCTTATTCTTGCATTTTCTCATTTTTCTTCTGCATGAACACTTTCAAACTACAAAAAAGCTGAAACTAAAATATTAAAAATAAGTAGATTAATGACGTGGATGCATAGCAGGAGAGCATTTTTTACGAAGGACTCTATCCCCGTACTCCACCGACCTGTTAGTAGTGGCAAAATATATTTGATAATCGATATATCTCTGTAATATTTAAGATTATAACAAAAACACGGCATCAATATTTGCAGAGAAGTTTGTCCTAAAATGTTATGCAAAGGCATTAGAAAATGGACAAATTCTGTCGTGCTAAACTCACAAGAACCAAATATATATATATATATATATATATATATATATATATATATATATATATATATATATATATATATATATATATATATATATATATATATATATAATGGGACGATTAATTTTGATCGACATAGGCAAAATCGGCATATTTATTCTCAATCGTCATTCATTGTCATCGTCAATTTTCTGCCGATTTTTTTGTCTATTAACTTACATAAGGCTTATAAATATCTCTGCTCCACTCTCTTCTAATTGAAAGTGGAAAACTGTTTAGTAGTGGGGGGCCAAATATACTCCCCAAGACGAAATCGAATTACCCCAGAAAATGGAGAAAAGTTTGTTTCTGAATCACAATTTAAGAGCTCCAAATTTAAAGTATTAGAATTTTGCATTTAATAAATCCATCCATAGATGGATGGATATATTAAAATTTTTAAATCAATGTTCTGAAGTTACATGTATTTATACATTTGAATAGGCAATTTAATTATTTTTTATTATAAAATTGTTAAATTTATTAAAATAATAGAAATTTTAAAGATATACTTTTTCAGTCTCATTGTCAAATTTACTGTAATCGTCATCGTCATCGTCAGCATCGTCAAAAAATTCTTAATCGTCTCACTAATTTTATATATATATATATATATATATATATATATATATATATATATATATATATATATATATATATATATATATATATATATATATATATATATATATATATATATATATATGAGATATATGAGAAATAAATTCGTGGAGGCAATAAATACTATTTGGGTAGAAAGAAAAAAAAAAATCTGGTTTGCAGATTTAATTTCATAAAAGCCTCTAAAAGTATGGCTCTTAGAGCCTTTAAGTATCATAATTTAGAAATCCCACGACATACGAACACTCCAGAGAACAAAAAGATAAACCAAACAAATATTATATATATATATATATATATATATATATATATATATATATATATATATATATATATATATATATATATATATATATATATATATATATATATATTCTCATATAAAAATCAAAAGAACTTTAATTTCTAATGCAAAAAAACAAAAACGGAGGATGTAAAAAGAAGTTTGCTACTCCTGGTTAAAAATAAAAAATAAAGAAAACTTTAATAAAGATCTTTATTTTCTTTTTGGAAGTGAACAGATGTGTTTATTGGGAGAAATCTCTAATATCACTTAATTAGACCATTTTAAATTGTCTAACGAATTGAACAACAAATCTTAGTAAATAAGTAAATTCTATTAAGTACTTCTTTCAAATATTATTCTGTTAATTTTTTTATACTGTAGAAATTAAAATAATGTTACATCAGTATTTTGTTTTCTTTGCAGTATACTCACGAACCTAACGAAATATTCTTAGCTTACGGCACAATGTTAAATTAACTGTCATTAAAAATTAAAAATTGAAAATTTTGGGCTGAAAATTAACACCTGCTCTGCCGTAAAATTTCGTACACTGCACACAAGATAATGAAACAAAGACAAAAAGGTGAAAGGTTTATTTAATGAACATGTAATATTATTTTCTTACATAATCTAATCGAGCATCAGTACATTCCTGCAAACGCTGAATCTACTTCTCCAAACCGGTTGAAAAAAAGTCTTGTTCTCTTTTCCGGACAGTCTGCCATCGCTTTCTTCACTTCATTATCTGAACGAATTCTCATGCCCCTAAGACTCTCCTTCAACTTTGGAAATAAGTGAAAATAACTGGGGCCCAGATAAGGACTGTAGACTGTTGATCAGTGACCTCGAAGTTCAAGCGTTGAAGCTTCTAATTCGTCTGGGCACTGCAATGTCATGACGAATGAGGAAAGCGGTAGTAAGGTTTGGTCTTATTTTGACGGATGTGGCTCTTCAATTTCTGGAGAGTTTCACAATAACGATCGGAGTTTACAGTCGTGCCCTTCAGCAGATATTCCGAATAGACGAGGCCCTCCACATCTCATAATGCTGTCAGCATGAAACTTACAAGTCGAAGGTCGAGTCTTAAACTTTCAGACGCCGGTTGAGCTTGGGTGTCTGAATTCTATAGAGGATCGTTTTCCTTATATATATATATATATATATATATATATATATATATATATATATATATATATATATATATATATATATATATATATATATATATATATATATATATATATATATATCCTTTATTTTGGAATTACTTAATGTAATGTAGAAATTGCGCAGTTAAATTATGTTAATCAGTAAATTTAATGTTAATTTCTTAGAGTTTTAAATAAGTTAATTATTATTAACTGTAAAAAATTTCTTTTTCAAAAGACAATTTGAAGTCAATTTTGCTGAGAATGTTGAAAGCAGCAGATAAAAAAATGTTTTTTTTATTTATATACATTTATTTATTTTTTATATATTTTTCCAATATTCTAAAAAAAGTTATTTTATTATTATAAAAGAGAGAAAAAAAATAAATCGTGCAAAGTGTGAATTTTTTTCGTTTTTTTCTTCGTTTTGGCAATGGACAGTTTTTTTTTTTTTTTTTTTTTTTTCATCTGCTTTTATCATGTTTTTACACGAATTCTCAAAACTTACAAATCTGCCCTTATCTGACTGTGGTTTTGACTGACAGGGGTTTTATGGTACATAAAGAATAATATATATATATATATATATATATATATATATATATATATATATATATATATATATATATATATATATATATATATATATATATATATATATATATATATATATATATATATATATATATATATATATATATATAGAAATAATAAATATATAAAATAAGAATTGAGAAACACACACACACACATATTATATATATATATATATATATATATATATATATATATATATATATATATATATATATATATATATATATATATATATATATATATATATATATATATTATTATTTAAATTTAATTTAAATATTAAAATAGAATATAATTATTTTTTTTTTTTATATATTAATATATATATTATATATATATATATATATATATATATATATATATATATATATATATATATATATATATATATATATATATATATATATATATATATATATATATATATATATATATATATATATATATATATATATATATAGATGAAATAATGTTGAAAAGATATTTTTTTTAATTATTCTTTAAAAAAACAAATTAGTAAATCTATTTTCTTATAAGAAATATCTTTTCGGAGTTGAATATTATTTGGAACGTTTTCTACAATTTAGAGTTAATGCTTAACTCTTCTATTAATTAAATACTAAAATTTTCCCCATATATAAGAAAAATTCTGTGAATACCTTCTCTTTTGCGATATTGGATCTCAAATCTTTATCATTTCAATCTTTTTATCAAATTAAACAGACCTTTTTTGTTTCTTTAGTTAATTGAAGACAATGAAATTAAAGTTATGGAGAGAAAAAGACTATTTTAGATCTGATTTATAGTTGCATAAGTATTAATGTAGGTACCTTTCATTACTGGATATGTTTTCCGTGTTTGTCTACTTCTTCTTTTATATATATATAATATATATATATATATATATATATATATATATATATATATATATATATATATATATATATATATATATATATATATATATATATATATATTACTC
>SEYY01020009.1:180000-182500 GCA_009176605.1 Armadillidium nasatum
AAAGATTATTTTTGTCAACTTTTCCATGTAAATTATGTCATACGTTCATGCACGTAAAATATGGTATATAGACGAGTATTTGAAGACAGACAAGTAATGATAATTTGATAAGCATAATAGTTAAGTAATGGCAATTAGATAAACAAAGCAATTCATAGATATGTTTAAAATTAATACGTAAATAACAAAAACAGTTTACAGACACATATTTACGGCTATACGGTTTACATAATAAATCACATTCATTCGGTTGATCCCAAAATTATTATTATTATTATTAATATTATTATTATTATTATTATTATTATTATTATTATTATTATTATTATTATTATTATTATTATTATTATTATTATTATTATTATTATTATTATTATTATCATCATTTTATTATTGTTATTACAAAAAGAATGTATTCACGCTCTTCTTAAAGTTATGAAAAACATTAAAATTTTCTTCAATAATAATAATAGACTTAATTCAATGTCTGGGTTAAGGTTGACATTAGCTTATGATGTGACCAGAGCCCCTAATTAACCTTTAATAAAAGGCAGCTGTTAGAAAGGGTCTTCTTGCCTTCTCATATTACATTTGACTTGATGAACTAAGACTCTGTATTTTTTAAACTAGTAATAATAATGAAAATAATAATAATAATAAAAATGATAATAAATAATAATAATAATAATAATAATAATAATAATAATAATAATAATAATAATAATAATAATAATAATAATAATTTTAAAGACATAATAAATAATAATATAATTTTAATGACTAATAATAATAATAATAATAATAATAATAATAATAATAATAATAATAATAATAATAATAGAAATATCTACCAAATGGATACAGTTTGCTTCCATAAGAGATGTGTATTTTAAATTACATACCTACAAATTCTGTGAAATTTAAACAGAATAACAATTAACAGAACTAGAATTACAGATTTCCTGTACAGAATTTTGTGATTACCTTTCCTGCTCAGGACAGTCCAGACTGAGTTTATGGCGTAGAAACCAAAGCTTTGAAGACTGATTCGTGGTATCATATTTTGAAGTTGCACATCGGAATCATTATCCAAAGTATTAAAAATTAAATATAATTTAGCAAAAATACAATAAATACAAGGCAAAGTTAAGGTTTATGCAATCTTTAATCTTTCATTAATCTTTATTCATTTCTCCAGTTACAAAAGTGTGCAAACAAAAATTGTATACATCATGTTTATTAATTCAAAACTGAAATGGGCTTATGGGAGACGATTTCGTCCTTTGAGCCCAATAAATTAATATTAAATTAATATGAATCATTATTAAAATGAAGTTTATAACAAAGAAACGAGCATTGGATACTTAAGCTTTTTTCTGTCATAATCTTAAGCTAAACTACTTCTTTAAAGATAATAATAAACATAACAATAGAAACTAATGACTAACAATAATATCAAAATATTGGGGAGCTAATAGTTATTACAGTAATTAAACAATTGATCATTCTAAGACATCTTTCGAAAACTATTCTATCTATTTATACCTATTCATAGGTAGGAGAGTATGACCATGGTACGAGATTAAGAATATGTATGACTTAGGTCTTTATACTCAAATTTCTAAAATACATATCCATATTTCCTTCCTATTATTAATAAATTGATAATAAGAGTTTCATTTTTACTTAGCGTAGCAAGAACAAGAAGTATATTAATTTCTAAATTAATTAAAAAAGTTAAATTAAATAATTAAATTATAAAAATAAAGCTTGTACAATGAAGTGATATCCTGAAATTATAATATATTACGCTACCATATATCAGTTTGGCTTAATGGGATACCCATTAGATTGGCATCTTACTCATTCTTTTAACTTCTGATCAAATCTTCCTTTTTTCATTTACCCAACTTCATTTGACTTACACTCTTTTAATGTCAGTGTGACAGGACATGTCAGCCATAAATTTTGTTATTTAAACTTTTTTCTCTCTTGTAGAAGCTTGTGCTTTCTACACCTGATTTTCATATTATATATATATATATATATATATATATATATATATATATATATATATATATATATATATATATATATATATATATATATATATATATATATAATATATATATATATATATATATATATATATATATATATATTATATTATATATATATATATATATATATATATATATATAATATATATATATATATATATATATATATATATATATAATATATATATATATATATATATATATATATATTTTTAATACTAATTGATTTATTTAATGTGATTAAAAAAAACTTTTTATTTTAATCTTTAAAAAAAAAAAAAAAAAAAAAAAAAAATCTTTTTTCAATCTTCTTTTCTATTTTCGTGAATTTTGAATTTTTTCCAGAGAAGAAAACGAAGAGATTAAATCATTGATTGATCTGTCAATCCAACTTGAATAAAATTGCTAAGAATCAATTTTATTTCTTGCATTTCTCCGGA
>SEYY01020009.1:187500-192500 GCA_009176605.1 Armadillidium nasatum
CAGACGTGCTAACTCTTGCTTTGCCTTTGTCTTTTGTTTTCAATCTACTTCTAAAGTGAAATAATTATATTGTTCACTTGCGAACAATGTTTGCCTCAATAAAGATATTTTAACTAACAATTGCTCACGAAACAGCCTTAAAAAAATTTTTTTTAGAATTTATACAGTGATAGTCTCAAAATTTTTGAAAGAATTTGAATGAGCAGCAATCAGACTAAAATTAACAAGATCTATTACAAAACAGATGCTGTCATAAATTTCATAAATAAGATCCATGTGACGTGATATTGTCACGGTAACAATGATAAGTATTGACGCTTGCTGGAAAAGCTTAAGAATCTCGCAAATTAAGAACAAGAATCGGTGCCCAGCTGACCAAGATATCCATTTGCTTAAATAAGTTTAAGAATAGGAGAAAATAATGGAATATATATATATATATATATATATATATATATATATATATATATATATATATATATATATATATATATATATATATATATATATATATATATATATATATATATATATATATATATATATATATATATATATATATATATATATATATATATATATATATATATATATATATATATATATATATATATATATATATATATATATATATATTATATAATATATATATATATATATATATAGTATTAATGAAGAGGAACTTCATTATTTAAAAAATATTTTAATTCCTTTTTCAGTATTTTATATTATAATTAAATATAATTAATTATAAAGAAAAATTATCCATATACAAAATGCACATGTGATATACGGTAATATTCATTTTTATATATTATACAAAGATCATTATTGTAGAAAATAATTTGCTATTATATATTAGTTTAATATTTTCAATCTTTTTTTATTATATTCGTTTATATTTCTTCTTATATTTGATAACATGCCATTTTATTTAAATTATATATATATATATATATATATATATATATATATATATATATATATATATATATATATATATATATATATATATATATATATATATATATATATATATATATATATATATATATATATATATATATATATATATATATATATATATATATATATATATATATATATATATATATATATATATATATATATATATATATATATATATATATATATATATATATATATATATATATATATATATATATATATATATATATATATATATATATATATATATATGTCCAGTGCCCTAAATCTCAATTTTTAATTTGCAATTTTGAAAGACTTGCTTCCTGAAGAATAGTTTAATCTATTAAAAATTACTAGAAAAATCACCAATCTATATACTAACAATTTTCTAAGTACCTTCTATTTAGGATTCGCATGAGGAGTCGAATCAGAACCTTCAAGCTTGTGAGACAATTACTTTACCACTGTACCACGGCAGTAAGTAGCAAGTAGCAAAATGTTGATGGAAATGTTTCTTTTCTAAAAATGTTTTGGAATTACCTATTTTTAATTTAACACCTTTCCACTCATGGGAGTTTGTAAAACGTCCTTTACGTCAGGAGTTCTCGGTCTGCGGGGAGGTGGGGGCGTGCCCCCTGGGGAGGCGTGCCATCCCTCTCACTAATTTGTTCAGCAAAAATAAAATTTAATTTTAAAGCATTGAGTGAACAGTTAATCCCATAACTAAAATCATAGTATATATATATATATATATATATATATATATATATATATATATATATATATATATATATATATATATATATATATATATATATATATATATATATATATATATATATATATATATATATATATATATATATATATATATATATATATATATATATATATATATATATATATATATATATATATATATATATATATATATATATGGTTTTTAATTAATTAAAATTTGCATCTTTTTCTCATATAATAAATAATATATGATAATAACGATATTAAATATAATGGTGAAGTATTTCACTTGGTTTATACTTTCCATCCACACAAGAAAGTTCTTTTCCCCCTTTGTCTAAATAGCAGTAATTTTCATAAATTTTCGTACATTTTCATAGAGTTTCGTCTAATTCAAAAAAATGGATCGTGATAAAAAATGGACGAGCGTTAAATTTTGGGAAAAAGAAATTTTGGAAAGTCTTCGTAATGTTCTTAAAAGGAAATTTCGGTATTTAAAATTGGAAAAATTTAAAAATATATTTTTTCCCAATAATGATAAATAATAATAATAATAATAATAATAATAATAATAATATAATAATAATAATAATAATAAAATAATAATTGAATTATTATTATTATCATTATTCTTATTATTATTTATTGCTATTTGATAATAATAATAATTATAAATAATAATAATAATAATAATAATAATAATAATAATAATAATAATAATAATAATAATAATAATAATAATAATAATAATAATAATAATAATAATGATATTTCATGGTACAATGAAATAAAAATTAATGGATGGATTTTTAATATGAGAAGAACATTCTTCTACAATTTAGTATCTGACGTATGGAAAAGTTTGTTTTAAAATGTGATAAGTAGATCATATGCAACATATAGAAATAGGGTGGACAGATTTGAGATATATTGACTATATATTTTTTAATGACTTCTCTGGTGGGTAAAAGACAAAGCCCTACCAAATTTATCAGACTTAAGAAATTTTTTGAACCAGGGTGAAATTAAAGGTTGAAATGTTCCTGCAAGCTCCGTTTCATAGTGTGAAAGTTAAGAAGATCTGAAAATAGATAAAAGGAGTGTGTTCCAAACTTTAACATGGAGAGAGTTCATGTAAGATTTAACATAGTTTTTAAAGTTTGTAATCAGAGAGTTGGAAGGTGAACGGATGAAACTATGAAGAAGGGAATACCCCACGAGCCCTTCACAAGTGAAGAGATATTCTACTGGTGAAATCCGAATATCTATATCCGTTGTTAACAGCGATAATACAGAGAGAATGACGCGACAATTCGATGGGCAGAGAAGAGACTACAGAAAACGTGCGTTTGATAAAACTCTACATTTTAAAGGAGAACTGTATGAGTGAAAACACACTATACCTATATGACATACTTCACACAGGGGGAGAACGACCCACATACCAACATCGTTTAAAGCCCTGTATAATTTACGATTATTTTCATACTAATCACGGAAAAACAACTATGTGATATATCCCAATCATTTAAAATTCTTTACTCTTCTTGTTCAAAATAAATGAAGCTTATTATATTAAGAACTTCAAACCAGATATTAACATTGTTTAATATACTTTCACTCACACTAAACATAAAGTAATATACTTCTTAATTTTATAACTATAATCTTAATTTTTACTTCGAAAATTTATTAAACTGTAAGAAACCAAACTCTTATGAAGTTCGTGGTTTGGTTAGAAAATAAATATAATTATGCTTCTTCCTTTCTCTGTAAGCTGTTCTCAAGAATTATATCTTGAAAATTATTATTATTTATTATTATTATTATTATTATTATTATTATTATTATTATTATTATTATTATTATTATTATTATTATTATTATTATTATTATTATTATTATTATTATTATTATTATTATTATTATTATTATTATTATTATTATTATATTATTATTATTATTATTATTATTATTATTATTATTATTATTATTATTATTATTATTATTATTATTATTATTATTATTATTATTATTATTATTATAACTGTTTTAAAGATAATATTGTGTATATGGAAATAATATATATATATATATATTATATATATATATATATATATATATATATATATTATATATATATATATATATATATATATATATTATATATATATATAAATATATATATATATATATATATATATATATATATATATATATATATATATATATATATATATATATATATATATATATATATATATATATAGAGAGAGAGAGAGAGAGAGAGAGAGAGAGAGAGAGAGAGAGAGAGAGCCTTTATGTAATATCATTTCAAAGGGTTGTAGATGTCAGCTGTTTAATTAAAGAGATAAAAGTTTTCTATTTTGAAATTCTAAGCTAAAATAAAGAAAAATAAAAATGAGATTAAAAAAAAAAAAGTTAATAGCAATCATAAATTTTTAGTTTCCATTCATGTTTGTTTATGATTATGTTGTAATTTCTCTGATGATTTTTGGCGACACCTGTATTTGTATGTGTGTGTAGACTGCATAAAAATGAAAGAGGAAATGAGTTAATTTGGGGTGTCTGAGATCTTTATTTCAGGCTGTAAACTTGTTAAGGCGGTAATATTTTTTTTAGGTATTAAAATTTTAGCTATAAATACTATAAGTATCGTAAGTAAAACTAATGTGTAATATTGATCAGATAATGGAATGATGCTTCTCTTCATAAGAGATATCTTGCAGTTGTTAATTATCACGAAAACCTTGAAAATCCTAAGCCTGTACTGCCCTAGAGACTGCAATGTTCAGTATGAAACATACAAACAAGGTCCATCATAAAGCATATTATGTTCATCATATATATATATATATATATATATATATATATATATATATATATATATATATATATATATATATATATATATATATATATTTATTATTATGCATACACAATATGGGATTTGAACCATTAATACTTTGAACATTGCTAATAAATTGTGAATTTAATCTTGATGATCATTCTGGTATACCTTACAAGTAATGTTCAAATCGATTTCGTAAATATCGATTCATTTTATATATATATCATTCATTAATCAACATCGTATAAGCTACATGTTAGGGATGCAAAATATCGATTATCTTAAAAGTGATACTTTTTATTCATCGAGTATCTCTAATTCATGTTAAATATTTATATCGAAATCAGTGAAATTTATAGATATTTAAATGATAAAAAAAAATTTTTAAATACAATATAAAATTACTTATCTTTAAAATAATAATAATAATAATAAT
>SEYY01020009.1:202500-205000 GCA_009176605.1 Armadillidium nasatum
GAGTAGGAGAATTGCGGATGAGAGAGGAGAGAGAGAGAGAGAGAGAGAGAGAGAGAGAGAGAGAGAGAGAGAGAGAGAGAGAGTAGGAGAATGGCGGTTGAGAGAGAGAGAGAGAGAGAGAGCTGAAGGGTAGTAGTAAAAGGAAGTTGAAGGTAGAAGGTAGTAGATGTGTGTGTGTGTGTGTGTGTGTGTGTGTGTGTGTGTGTGTGTGTGTGTGTGTGTGTGTGTGTGTGTGTGTAACGGAATTGTGGAAAGAACCACCCCACAAGTGGGAAGGGGGATTTGTAATATATATATATATATATATATATATATATATATATATATATATATATATATATATATATATATATATATATATATATATATATATATATATATATATATATATATATATATATATTAGCGAATAATAAATTTTATTTCATATAATTTTAAAAAGCGGGATAATTTTCCCCTCAGACAGAATATGTAATTTTTGAATTTTAAATTTTAAATTCATTTGATTTTGCTTTATATTATTTCCACAATTTTCATTATTATTATTATTATTATTATTATTATTATTATTATTATTATTATTATTATTATTATTATTATTATTTTTATAATTATTATGATTACTCAAGATTATTTATTAATACTTATTATTCTTAATTATTATAACTACTATTGTTTACTATTATTATTATTATTGCTATTTTTAGTTTTTTACTAGCAGTATTATTATTACTAGCATAATGAATTGATATTATTATAATTTATTTTTGTCTTTATTATTTATTATTTATTGTTAATTCGAATAGTTCTTTTTGAGTATTTAAGTAAGTTGTTATTATAATCATGATAATTGTGATAATAATAATAATAATAATAATAATAATAATAATAATAATAATAATAATAATAATAATAATAATAATAATAATAATAATAATAATAATAATAATAATAATAATAATAATAATAATAATAAAAATTACAATAATGTAAAACAGTAATAATTAATAATAATGATAATAATAAAATAATAATAAATACTTGTTAATATTAATTTATAATTATGTTTTAATATTTTCTTATATTATTTCCGGACAAACTGTCAAATGCATGCATTCGCATTCTGAATTCATAACTGAATATTAATATTTCTATACATAAATGTGCATACTTATTAAATGTATACAAATGTGCATAACAAATATACATTCATGTATAGAGACTGATGTATATCGAAAGAAAATATTTATTCTTAAAACTAAAATCTCTACTATATATATATATATATCAAAGAGAAAGACAAGGATTGGTATCAACTTCATATTCCTTTCTAGTTTTTCCAATCTAGCCATTTATATCTATCTATCTGTATCTATCCATTTATCTAATTATTTTACTATCTTTCTATCCCTCTATCTATCTGTCTATCTATCCACCTATTTTTCTATCTACCTACATACCTATCTATCAATCTATCTATCTATCTATCTATCATTGCATTATGTAAATTTTTATGTTATAGATTTCAATAGTTTTTATATACAATCAAAGATTGAATTTGTAATATGAAAGTGTAAATATATTTATATATTATATATATAATATAATATAATAAATATAATAAATAATATAAATATATAATATTATATATATATATATATATATATATATATATATATATATATATATATATATATATATATATATATATATATATATATATATATATATATATATATATATATATATATATATATATATATATATATATATATATATATATATATATATATATATATATATATATATATATATATATATATATATATATATATATATATGACGTCAGTGTAATAAAAATTAAAAAAATAAAAATAAAAAATAAATTTTAAATTTTTTTTTTTTTTTTTTTTTAAAAAAAAAAAAAAAAAAAAAAAAAAAAAACCTATATATATATATATATATATATATATATATATATATATATATATATATATATATATATATATATATATATATATATATATATATATATATATATATATATATATATATATATGGGTGGTTAAATTTTAAGGGCCGATGTTGATTTTGAAAAGAACACAAATTACTTTACATTGTGTATCTTTCCATGGTTCAAATTGAGTAAGTCTGAAATTGAAAAAAGTCAAATGAAATGCAGTAAAAAACTTGACGTTTAGGTGTGGTTCACATTCAACATCGGCCCATACAATTTAACCACCCTTTATTAAACTAATAGGGTGGTTAAATTTTAAGGGCCGATGTTGATTTTGAATAAAACACAAATTACTTTACATTGTGTATCTTTCCATGGTTCAAATTGAGTAAGTCTGAAATTGAAAAAAGTCAAATGAAATGCAGTAAAAAACTTGACGTTTAGGTGTAGTTCACATTCAACATCGGCCCATACAATTTAACCACCCTATATATATATATATATATATATATATATATATATATATATATATATATATATATA
>SEYY01020009.1:215000-217500 GCA_009176605.1 Armadillidium nasatum
ATATATATATATATATATATATATATATATATATATATATATATATATATATATATATATATATATATATATATATATATATATATATATATATATATATATATATATATATATATATATATATATATATATATATATATATATATATATATATATATATATATATATATATATATATATATATATATATATATATATATAGTATATATATATATACTCATATGCTTCTTACATATACTCTACTGGTAAATCTGGAACACACTCCCTATATCCTGCTTTTCCAAACTTCCTTTGACTTGATACTTTCAAACGCCGTGTATCTGGACATGTTGGCCTTCTTCGATCATGACAAGATTTTTCCAACTCCGGTGGAATTTGGTAGGCCTCTTGGCCTTTGCCAACCGGAGAGATATAATATATATATATATATATATATATATATATATATATATATATATATATATATATATATATATATATATATATATATATATATATATATATACACTTGAAGAATCTCGAGTTAATGCCTCGACCAATAAAGACTTTGCTCTTACAAAAATAAACGATTTTAAAATTCAATAAAACATTGAAGAAACAATTTCCTTCCTCTCTTTGGAGTATTATTACAATTGATTGAACATTATTATAATTATTATTATTATTATTAGTAGTAGTAGTAGTAGTATATTTCTTTTTCTCTTTTTTATCTTTTTTCTTTCTTTTCTTTTTATCATTTTCTTTTTCGTTTTTATTTTTCTTTTTCTACTTTTTTCCTTTTCTATTCTTATTCCTTTCTTCTTATCTTCTTCTTCTTCTTATTATTATTATTATTATTATTATTATTATTATTAGTAGTAGTAGTAGTAGTAGTAGTAGTAGTAGTAGTAGTACTTTTAGCAGAAGCAGCAGCAATAAGAGAACAAAAGACAATAAAATTACCTCAAATTGTTATTGTTTGCTTTGATATATCAAAAAGTTTTCATTTTGTTTCTGACCTTATAAAAAAAAACTTTCAAACACAAAACAAATAGCAACATTTGGCATCATATATATAAAAAGGAAAAAAAAAAAAACAAACCTTTAGCCATTTATTTTAGATGACATTATCCTTAGGACGTCATTCGAAAAAATATATATATATATATATATATATATATATATATATATATATATATATATATATATATATATATATATATATATATATATATATATATAATATATATATATATATATATGAACACTTTTGATCTCGCCTGCCTTTTGATTTTCCCTTCTGTTTTACCACATTCTTTTTGTCCTTTTAATTTTCTTTGACCTTTTCTCCCTTCTCCCACTCCCTCTCCCTCTCCCTTCTGCAAAAGAATTCATAATGGAGTAAAAATAAAAGTGGGTGGGGGAGAAACGCGACACTGCATAAATAAAACGTTTTCTATTGGAAGTTGAGAGTAAGATGAAAAAGATTAATTAGAAGTTCAGAAATTGGAAAAGGGATGTCTTTTATATGAACTAATTCATATATATATATATATATATATATATATATATATATATATATATATATATATATATATATATATAATATATATATATATATATATTATATATATTATAATATATGGGAATTTTTTTTCCTTTTAAACTTGAAGACCTACCTTATTGTCTTATGACTCCTGTACACGTTGGGGGAGGTGTTAAAAATCAATAAATTATTATTAGTTATATTAATTATTATTAATTAATTAATTAATAATAATTATTATTATATTATTATTATTATTATTATTATTATTTTTAATCATTAAAATTTTTTTTAGTGTTTTAGCGAAGAAATTATGCAAATATTGTTTTCAAATTTGATGATTTGTTTGTTGTGTTTTTATTTAACCCAATAAAGCAATTAGTTATTTCTCTTCTAAGTTTCTACCCTCATCGTCTTCTATCATACAATGACAAACATAATGTTTGGTATCAGAACTTTTTGTAAAATACTAGTTTACTTTACCACTTGTTTGCAATTTTGAGTGTATCCTTTTATATAAATTTTTATTTTATTTTATAAATAGAAAATTAAACTTCATTTGAAATTTAAAAAGAATTATTGGCAATGTTATGTCTGAAATGGAATTATTAAAATTTATATTGTAGTTTTATTATTATAATTATTATTTATTATTATTATTATTATTATTATTATTATTATTATTATTATTATTATTATTATTATTATTATTATTATTATTATTATTATTATTATTATTATATTATTATTATTATTATTATTATTATTATTATTATTATATATTATTATATTATTATTATTATTATTATTATTATTATTATTATTATTATTATTATAATACTATTTATTTATTTATTTTTATTTTTTACTTGGTTTGATTATTATTTTCCTGTTCTTCTATAGTTGTCCTTTACGAAAATTCTCTTTGGCGCATTTTTTTTCGGTGGTGAAATTTATTTCCACCAATGTCTGTGA
>SEYY01020009.1:225000-230000 GCA_009176605.1 Armadillidium nasatum
AGGGCTTTTAGACTTGTCAACTCTCCTGTTCTCTCTAACTCTTACCAATCTCTTTCTAATCTCCGAATAATAGTATTTATTTCCTTATATTATCATGTTTACAATGAACATTGACTTCTAAACCCTCTGGTAGTATATCTCCTCATTGGAGGAGGCATACGACTCTTGAGGTATGTCATCTTTCTACACCCGACTTCACATTCTCTTTCCAACTCTCTGACAGGAGATTTAACTGGTATGCTCACTCTCTCATGTACTCCACTGGTAAACTCTAGAATACTTTCTTTTTCTCCACTACCTTTGACTTGCACACTTTTAGTCGGGTCATGTCGCACAATAATTTTGATAACCTTTTGTTTTTCTCCAAGTAGGGTAAAATATTCGAAAGCCTTTGGTATTTACCACTTGAAGATATATATAAAAAAAATTAAAAAGAGGAAAAAATAAATTTTATACAAAAGGAAAACAATGTAGATTCATAAGCTTGGAACTCAATAATATATATATATATATATATATATATATATATATATATATATATATATATATATATATATATATATATATATATATATATATATATATATATATATATATATATATATATATAATATATATATATATATATATATATATATATATATATATATATATATATATATATATATATATATATATATATATATATATATATATATATATATATATATATATATATATATATATATATATATATATATATATATATATATATATATATATATATATATATATATATATATATATATATATATATATATATATATATATATATATATATATAATCAGTAGCTTCCAACAGTGAGGACATTAAGTCATTTCAGTTGAACATTATCAAAAAAATTCTTAGGGCTTCTCGCTATTCTACGACAGATACCTCTCGTAGGCCATGTATATTACACGGTACTTATTCCATCAGTGACAAAGTGCGTCACTAACATACTTATTTACTCAAAGTGAACAGCGAAGTCAACACTAAAGAGAGGATAACCAATTTTCTCTCACTTGAACAAACTCCTCTTACTAATGAAATACTATATCTCTGAGTCACGAAGTGATTATATATATATATATATATATATATATATATATATATATATATATATATATATACTCGTATCCTCAAATTTTTCAAAGCTTTAATGATTTTTTTAAAAGGTCATCCATCAATAATATTGTTTTAATATATCATCGTATGTAGACAAAAGAGCAAATAATAGTAATAATAATAATAATAATAATAATAATAATAATAATAATAATAATAATAATAATAATAATAATAATAATAATAATAATAACAATAATAATAAAAATAATATAATAATAATAATAAATGATATAATAATAATAATAACAATAAAAAATATAATAATAATAATAAAAGTAATAATAATAATAAATAATAATAATAGTTTCTAAACAAAATTTAAGAATCTTAAAAGTGATTAAGTCTACGATATAGTAGGATCAGCAAGTTCCAAAAATATAGAGTATGAAAATAGGGTGTATGTAAAATATATTCTTAATATAAATAAGAAATTGTTGTGTATAGTCCTGTCGTTCGGTTAAATATTTGAAAAAAATTCAGAAAATGTATAATTGTAAAAGAAGAAAAAAATAAACGATGATTATGTGAAAAGGAAAAGAATATTAAGAGAAAAAGACAATAAATATACACCCGTTCACTTCAGTTAGACAATATAACATTAAAAATGAAATTGTGTGGGTGTTTATTTTAAAATTTTAAATATATATATATATATATATATATATATATATATATTATATATATATATATATATATATATATATATATATATATATATATATATATATATATATATATATATATATATATATATATATATATATATATATATATATATATATATATATATATATATATATATATATATATATATATATATATATATATATATATATATATATATATATATATATATATATATATATATATATATATATATATATATATATATATATATATATATATATTATATATATATATATATATATATATATATATATATATATATATATATATATATATAGTCTGGCGGTAAAGGTTTGAAACCTTCTGAATTTCACTAAAATTGGAAAAAGCGAACTACACACCTGTAAAGAGCAAGCAACTTTGGAGATGTGAATACATTTTAAAGACGTTTATTAACACTCGGCCTCTTAGAAACAGCTTAGGAGAGCGTCAGGAGCTCTCATGTGCGTGTGGACGTGTTTCACCGCCTGGATTGACGGCATATGCCTTCGTTGGTGAGTTCCGCTCTCAAAAAAACACAAAAAAGTAACAGTTTAGTTACCAAGCTAATGAGATCCTTCCAAGATCATGGGAGAGAAACATAATGACTATTAAGGGCAGACGAACGTTTGAGTTGATTTTCCAAGATGTTATACTTTTATGAAAGATTTGATCGAGTAGAAAGATGAATGAACATAAGCATGAATCTTTGGAAACAAAAATAAAAATTGTGAATAGCGATGCAAGTCCTAATAGATGCATTATCAAAATGCAGTCTATATTGTACCATAATATTTGGAAGCTTTTAAAGATTTTACGTACGATTTCCAGTTTAATGTTTCTAAAAAAGTGTCTCAGAAACTCAAAGAGACAATACGACATAATACGGTTTCCCATATTTAATATTCACAAAGATATAGAAATAAATCACAAAGAAGTAATTTCAACTTAATTAAACCGAAAAGATCAGTTTCTAATATTAATAGATTAAGTTTTAATATAAATATATATATATATATATATATATATATATATATATATATATATATATATATATATATATATATATATATATATATATATATATATATATATATATATATATATTATATATATATATATATATATATATATTATATATATATATATATATATATATATATATATATATATATATATATATATATATATTATATATATATATATATATATATATATATATATATATATATATAGAAAATGGTTTTCTTTAAAAATGCAATTTATGCTTAACATGAGCGAGGTTCTCACAATGCTTATACAATTTAAATGATTTGTTCCCGCCATTAAAAGAAGTTATTGCAACCAGCCGAAAGGAGAGCATAATCCTAGAGGTCTGCGCGCGCATCCTAACCGATGTTACTAATAGGCTTTACATTTGTAATTATTTGTATATATATTTTCTTTTTAAATTAAATGGAAGCATATTAATTATTTTACAGATTACAGATAAAGCCTCTCGAACACATATGCGTATGATCGATACTAATATGCTGAGCATTTATGCCAAGTTGTTGCTTGTTTTATGTATTTAGTCTGAGTTAATTACTCGAGGAATAAATGATGCATTTGAAAGGTTCGATTTAACTTATTTAAATTTCTTATTACCTTGCCGTTTACTGCATTTGTGTAATAGTGTATATATATATATATATATATATATATATATATATATATATATATATATATATATATATATATATATATATATATATATATATATATATATATATTATATCATTTCGTATTGCTAAAACTTAAAGTCGGCATAAATTAAATATGAGGATTATTATTTTGGGGATACGATAAAATTATAGTTAACAATATCTGATCCCTTTTCCTATCCTTTACTTTCTATTACAAAATTCTTGATTACGCTAGTTTTATTTTATAATGGAATAGTTTAATGTTTTGGAAATTGGTGGTAGAAACGCCAAACTTAAATTTGCGAACTATTATTATTTTCTTGCCACTTTTATCAAACAAAAATCGAATGACTTAATTCTACGGGATCTGAAACAACAATTTCGATAGTTGTTTTTTTTTATAGTGTTTCTCTCTTACAGCGTCAGAATTTTGAATAGAACAGAAATCATTTATGCTATTACTAAAAGTTTTAGATAGTTATGTTCTACATATAAAAAAAAATCTGCGATCGTTTGAAAATACCGTATTCTGAAAAAAAAAAAAAAAAAATTATTTTTTTTATTTATTTACTTATTTATTTTTTTTTTTTGCTGGAAATGATATTTTCAAACTCTAAAATTTGAGTAAGTTACTGATATTTAAGTAGGGTATTTTTGGTACACCCAGTTGTTTGACCTCTGGGCAAAGAACAAAAACTAAGAAAATAAAATAAATGTTCGGTATATTGTAGAAAGGGAATTTGTTTATCGAAACATATCAAACTAAAATCTTTATTTAAAACGTATAATCTTATATAAGTGCAATTAGTTCTATTCGAGATACTGTCATTCCGCAACAAAATATTTAGGTTTACAATTGCCAGTAAAATAGAAAATGATAAAAATGCAGAAAATGCTCAAAATCGACGTTTTAGAAGTCTCCAATATTTTATTTATCTTTTATTTGATATAGATTGGATGAAATTTAAAAAATTTATTCCCAAATTTAGGTTTTGAAGATTCTGTTACCAACTAACAAAGCATTTGACCATTTTTTAAAATTTAGTAAAAGAACATTTGTAAGTAACCTTATACTATAGGTTTTATAAATAATTATCATGTATATATATATATATATATATATATATATATATATATATATATATATATATATATATATATATATATATATATATATATATATATATATATATATATATATATATATATATATATATATATATATATAATAAATAAAATATAAAATATAATATAATATAATATATAATATATATATATATATATATATATATATATATATATATATATATATATATATATATATATATATATATATATATATATATATATATATATATATATATATATATATATATATATATATATATATATATATATATATATATATATATATATATATATATATATATATATATATATATATATATATTATATATATATATATATATATATATATATATATATATATATATATATAT
>SEYY01020010.1:7500-10000 GCA_009176605.1 Armadillidium nasatum
TATTTTACTTCTAATACAAAATTTATTACAGATTATTCTCTATATTACTGGGAGTGGCAAATTCGTGGTACTCGCAGGCTAGTGACAGAAGCTAGTGGTTTTTATTTACAATCTGGAAGTCCTTGGAGCCGCTCAGACATGCAGAGTGATGTTGCAATTCTAATCATTTTTCAAAAAGCTATCGAAGAAAATAATGAATTAGCTGTACAATATTTATGGACTAATCATATATCAAAAATGCCTAAAAGGGAAGATAAGCTAAGTAACGCAATTAGGCTGGCAGTTTCATCAGCAACTAAAATTGATACATGTTTATTTTTGATCTTTGAAATCCAAATCCATGAGTTAAAAAGCCTTTTAAAAGAGATTTCGTTCGTTATCCTGAAAAATATGATAAAAAAGGTTAGATGGCACTATTTATTCATGAAAATTTTCAATGCGCTGGAAATTTATTTAAGTTCAGAAGCCATAGCAGAATTATTGTTATGTTTAGTTAAGTCTCATGGTCATGATTATCCATTTGGGATTACTTATGATACATTATCAGAATTTATGTTTTTTATGCGGGTAAGTGGAAGGAATGAGAGGAGAAACTAAAGAGCGTTTTAGTTAAAAGTATTATTGAGAGACAGAATTTAATAAATTTATTATAACTAGGTGTCAGTCAGACTTACGAAATGTAATTGCTTCTTTTTGAAAAATATTTGGAATAAAGGTTTTTACCGAACTAATTATAATAGGAAAATTTGAATTTAGGGACAAATTAAGCATAACATTGAAACTAATATTGTTGAAGAAGAAAAACTCTTAATGAAATTCAATATGCTTATCATTTTTGCAAACATCATATACAATCCCATAGAATGGTGGTTACGTTCTTTATCCATTGGACATACTCATTAATATAAGATTAAAATCAGTGAAGAAAATAAAACTAAATTGGAAGCGGAGTTTTGGAAAATTTTAATAAGTTTTCAAATAATGAATGCTTTAATGACTTTAACTTGTTCGTTATTTGGTATTTTGGGTTAGAATTAGATTCAAAATTAAAAAATCCAAGGCGAATTCCAATTGAGATATAGAGAAACGAGAAAGTATAATTTGATCTGAACAAAGATGTAAGGTAAAAGATTATATGAATTTTGAAAATAATTTGAATTACCCATGGACTTTTAAGATAAATCATATCATTTGGGCTTGAGAAGTTTTTTTTATTATATAAACACCATATCAAGTTTTTATATCAAAACATGGTTGACTTATAGCAATATCTCTTAATGATGAACAATGACATAAAGCTTGTAATAAGTGTTTTTTTCAGTCAAAATTTTGTGAAACATTTATGAACTTGGTTTGAATAATAGCATGATAGAGCAAAACTCAGTGGAAACATTTCATAATAAAAATCATGAATAAAAAGTTTACACTATAATGAGTGGTATTCATGATAACAATGTCTTCTGGCTCTTCGAGAATGAAATGGAGAAACAATAGCTACGAAAACTTCCTGAAAATAGAAAAATATAGTTAAAAAAAAGTTATTGTAACAAGTAACTAAATTTGTTTTGAATTAATTAAATCAATTGTAAAATTGTTTTTGTTACTGTGTATTATTATTAGTAAAATGTGATTTACATTCATTATTTAAGCTTACCAAAAAGCTTTCGAGTCTATAAATTAAAATATTCACTAAAGTTTTTAATGTATGAATATTTTATTATTTTTTAATTGAACTTTATAAACTTTTACATAATATCAGCAAATAAATTTATTAGAGTACCTTTTAAGCATAGTAACTTTGTTTTAAAATTTTAAACATTTAAGTAAATGAAATAAAATTCTTATAATTTAAAATTGTTTGCAAATTTTTCTAAAAATAAAAAACACATAACTATATTTGAATTAGAATAAAATGATTCTACTCCTTTTAAGCAAGTTATTTTTATAATAAATCTAATATTGTGAAATAATAATGAAATAATTAGCATGTTAAAGATATTTTCTAATAGCTTTGTTAATTCACTGTCCATTCGAATTGCAATAAAGCTACTTGAAAATTAGGGAGTATTTTTTTTATTTTAGAATGAAATTGAATAATAATAGTAATAAAACTAATAATAGTAGTAACAATAGTAATTGTAATATTAACAATAATAATTTGTACTTTAATAATAAGTAATTTTAGCAATTATTTTAATAATAATAATAATTTTAATAAATTTTAAAATAAAAAAAATAAAATAAAAAAAATTTTTTAAAAATAATAAAAAAAATTTTTTTTTTTTTTAATATAATAATAATAAATATAATAATAATAATAATAATAATAATAATAATAATAATAATAATAATAATAATAATAATAATAATAATAATAATAATAATAATAATAATAATAATACAATAATGACAATAATGACAATAATGACAATAATAATGACAATAATAATGAACGAATAAAAGGAAGGTGAAAAAAATGATGTTTTAATTTCTAGAAAAA
>SEYY01020010.1:22500-28163 GCA_009176605.1 Armadillidium nasatum
ACACCTTTCAAAATTAAATGAATAATGCAGGGTTGAGTCTTCGTCATTGGAGTTGAAAAGTGATAAGTAATAGAGAGATCATCATTAATAAAAAGAAGGAAAAAAAATTGTATTAGGACAATTCCTTAATAGAACAATATCCGGCTAAAATAACAATTCAATTCCATTGTTAAACGTGTTATCTTTTCAATGAAAGGTGTTTGAGTAAAACTATCCCAGATGAATGAGCCATAGAGGTAAACTCCTAACACAGGCTAACAAAACTCCTGTAAAGAGCGAACAACTGACGTGAAATTCAAAACACCCATCAGAAAATTCTACCACTTAGAAGCCTGTTTAGAAAGAGAATTAATGTAGTCCTTCCAAGAAACACACGTGAAGAATAAACTATTAGAATATTAAGAACAGAGCAAGGTTTAAGCTGTGTTTTCAAATATGTCATAGTTGTATGGAAGTTTGCTCCTATTAAAAATTTCTAAGGCATTGAAAAACCACCACGTTTTCTCTCCTCAAGGTTAACTTCAACAGGGTCACCCTCACAGTTTTAATTAATTCCTGTTGGTTGAGACACTTTTCAAAAGGAAAGGAATGAAGCAGTGGAATTGAAAAGTGACGAAGTAATAAAGAGATGATCATTATTAAAATATAGGAAAAAAAATTGGAGATAGGACAGATTCCTAACAAACGCCACTATTTATAGATTTAAAGATGAACGATAGCCACCTACAACAGCACTTCAGTCTCAATGGTAACACCTGTTATCTTAACCTACCAAATATTTCATTACCTTTATCATATTACTGCATCTCTCTATCTTAAAATGAAGAAAAAGCAGATAAATTTTTTATGTAACTGTTGCTCACATCCTTATTAAATTAGGGTTCCAGAATCTTTTACACATTTATATTAATGTAATTCATATATTTAATAATAAATTTTCTATGTTTTTCAGATTTATGCATTTTTATTAATTTTGAATATCATCAATAAGATATGGTAAAAATATTTGAAATATTAAGTATGATTTAAGTCAAAATTTAG
The DNA here is from genome assembly GCA_009176605.1 of Armadillidium nasatum. Lineage (NCBI taxonomy): Eukaryota > Metazoa > Arthropoda > Malacostraca > Isopoda > Armadillidiidae > Armadillidium > Armadillidium nasatum. The sequence continues at coordinate 23,542 of SEYY01020010.1, forward strand.
TGAAATATAATTGTGATATTTGTCGAAATTTACTCCTCAACATTTACGGTTATTCTGAAAGTATAGCCCACACAAATTATGAAGGGCTCTTATCACTCTTTTGCAGTGAAGATCTCTCACTCTACTATCATTCATTAATATTGACTATTTCTCATGTTTATAAGGATTCGGAAATAGTCGAAGCAATCAAGGAAACGATAGATTCTCTTGAAGATCCCAACAACCTTACTAATAACGATATTTTAGGAATGAAAGAGTTAGAATCAAAAGCGATGAAGAAGTTCGAAGAATATTGTGAGTCAAAATCTCTCAATATAGACAATATAAGATATAAATTTCAAATCCGTAATGTGTTAATACAAATATTTGACTTCCTTATGAAAGGCGTTCTCTGCAATTCAGTGCATATAAATATATATCTTAGGAATTTAATATTTACAAATCAAGGAACGATCAACATGAAAAAAACAATTCTTCGCATTTTAAAAGAACCGTGTCTATCACATACTTCAAAATTTGAATTAGCATGTTATTATTTCATAGATGACTCTACCATTAGAAATTTGTATTATGCTGATAAAAGTGAGGAGGAGGAAGAGGAAAAATATTTTACTTCTAATACAAAATTTATTACAGATTATTCTCTATATTACTGGGAGTGGCAAATTCGTGGTAGTCGCAGGCTAGTGACAGAAGCTAGTGGTTTTTATTTACAATCTGGAAGTCCTTGGAGCCGCTCAGACATGCAGAGTGATGTTGCAATTCTAATCATTTTTCAAAAAGCTATCGAAGAAAATAATGAATTAGCTGTACAATATTTATGGACTAATCATATATCAAAAATGTCTAAAAGGGAAGATAAGCTAAGTAACGCAATTAGGCTGGCAGTTTCATCAGCAACTAAAACTTGATACATGCTTATTTTTGATCTTTGAAATCCAAATCCATGAGTTAAAAAGCCTTTTAAAAGAGATTTCGTTCGTTATCCTGAAAAATATGATAAAAAAGGTTAGATGGCACTATTTATTCATGAAAATTTTCTATGTGCTGAAAATTTATTTAAGTTCAGAAGCCATAGGCAGAATTATTGTTATGTTTAGGCTTAAGTCTCATATTCAGGATTATCCATTTGGGAATTTACTTATGATAAACATTATCAGAATATATATCTTCTATGTCCGTAAGTGCTTATGAGTTCAGTTCCGTAATGAATAGGTTCATTATGAGAGGAGAAACTAAAGAGCGTTTTAATTAAATGAATTATTGAGAGACAGAATTTAATAAATTTATTAATAACGAGGTGTCAGTCAGAATTACGAAATGTAATTGCTTCCTTTTTGAACAATATTTAGGAATAAAGTTCTTTAACGAATTAATTATAAAAGGAAAATTTGAATTTAGGGACAAATTAAGCATAACATTGAAACTAATATTGTTGAAGAAGGAAAACTCTTAATGAAATTCAATATGCTTATCATTTTTGCAAACAATATATACAATCCCATAGAATGGTGGTTACGTTCTTTATCCATTGAACATACTCATTAATATAAGATTAAAATCAGTGAAGAAAATAAAACTAAATTGGAAGCGGAGTTTTGGAAAATTTTAATAAGTTTTCAAATAATGAATGCTTTAATGACTTTAACTTGTTCGTTATTTGGTATTTTGGGTTAGAATTAGATTCAAAATTAAAAAATCCAAGGCGAATTCCAATTGAGATATAGAGAAACGAGAAAGTATAATTTGAACTGAACAAAGTATGTAAGGTAAAAGATTATATGAATTTTGAAAAAATAATTTGAATTACCCATGGACTTTTAAGATAAATCATATCATTTGGGCTTGAGAAGTTTTTTTTATTATTATAAACACAATATAATCAAGTTTTTATATTATCAAAACATTATAGGTTAACTTGTAGCAATATCTCTTAATGGATGATAATGGTAAAAAGCTTGTAATAAGTGTTTTTTTCAGTCAAAATTTTGTGAAACATTTTCTGAACTTGGTAAAAATAATAGCATGATAGAGCAAAACTTCAGTGGGAAACATTTCATAATAAAAATCATGAATAAAAAGTTTCCAGTATAATGAGTGGTATTCATGATAACAATAACATGATAACTGACTCTCCGAGAATGAAATAGAGAAAAAATAGCTACTAAAACTTCCTGAAAATAGAAAAAGGATAAAGTTAAATAAAAAGTTAATGTTACAAGTAACTAAATTTGTTTTGAATTAAATAAATGAATTGTAAAAATGTTTTTGTTACTGTGTATTATTATTAGTAAAATGTGATTTACATTCATTAATTTAAGCTTACCAAAAAGCTTTCGAGTCCATAAATTAAAATATTCACTAAGTTTTTAATGTATGAATATTTTATTATTTTTTAATTGAAGCTATATAAACTTTTACATAATCTCAGCAAATATATTTATTAGAGTACCTTTTAGCATAGTAACTTTGTTTTAAAATTTTAAACATTTAAGTAAATGGAATAAAATTCTTATAATTTAAAATTGGTATTGCAAATTTTTCCTAAAAATTAAAAAACACACAACTATATTTGAATTATAATAAAATGATTCTACCCCTTTTAAGCAAGTTATTTTTATAATAAATCTAATATTGTGAAAATAATAATGAAATAATTAGCATGTTAAAGATATTTTCTAATAGCTTTGTTAATTCACTGTCCATTCGAATTGCAATAAAGCTACTTGAAAATTAGGGAGTATTTTTTTTATTTTAGAATGAAATTGAATAATAATAGTAATAAAACTAATAATAGTAGTAACAATAGTAATTGTAATAAAATTATCAATAATAATTTGTACTTTAATAATAAGTAATTTTAGCAATTATTTTCAAATAATAATAATTTTATTAATAGTAATTTTAATATGAATTTTGATAATAATGACTTTAAATATTTTTAATAATAATAAAAAAAAATTCGAAAGACAATAATAATAATAATAATAATAATAATAATAATAATAATAATAATAATAATAATAATAATAATAATAATAATGACAATAATGACAATAATGACAATAATGACAATAATGACAATAATAATGACAATAATAATGACACGAATAAAAGGAAGTTGAAAAAAATGATGTTTTAATTTCTAGAAAAATGAATGTAATATATTCACCCTTTAACTGTTGCACTTTTCTTACAGAGTTGAACGAGGAACTCTGTAGATATTTTAATTATATATTTTTTTATTTTTTTAAAGTTTTATTACTAACTATAATTTGTTTTTATTATTAAATAATAACTTTCATATTTTTCCTTTATTTGAAATAAATTGGAGAGGTGGTGTCAGTACATATTTAGATGCATATCTAATATATAAATGTATATTACACACACGCCTTTATATATATATTATATATATATATATATATATAAATATATATATATATATATATATATATATATATATATATATATATATATATTATATATATATAATATAATATAATATATATAATAATATATAATATATATATATTATATATATTATATATATATAATATATATATATTATTATATATATTTATATATATATATATAATAGTTATATATATATATAATATTATATATATATATATATATATTATATATTTATATAATTATATATTATATATATATTATTATATATATATATTATATATTATATTATATATATATATATATATATATATTATATATATATATAATTATATATATATATATATATATATATATATATATATATATATATATATATATATATATATATATATATATTATATATATATATATATAATATATATATATAAATATATAATATAATATTTATATTATATATTTATATATATATATAATATTATAAATAATATAATAAAAAAAAAATATATATATTTATATATATATATATATAATTTATATATATATAATATATTATTATATATATATAGTTAGATTATAAATATTATATAAATAGTTATTATTAGTATATTATTATCATTATCTATTATGATTTATATATTGCATATATTATATTTATATATCTATTATCAAATATATGATTTATTATAATTTATTTTTATCTTATTATAATTATCTGAGTGTGTTTGTAATATGCATATATATATAACGAATCAAATGTATACTGACACCAACTCTTTAATTATATTTTCTGAAATAAAGAAAATATCTGAATATTATCCTAAAATATCGTAATTTAATAATAAAAAACTTAAATATAGTGAAACTGATAAAAACTTTAAAAATGTAAATAAGAAAATTATAATTTAAAACATCTACAGAGTTTTTCGTTCTACTCTGAAAAAAAGTTAGGCAGCTATAGGGTTAATGAAGGTATGAAAATTGGTCATAATATGGTAGGAAAGAGAGAACCAAATTTTGAAAACTCATTGACCATAACGGTGCAAATGCTTTAAATTGGAACCTCAGACGGATAGGGCCTTCATTATGTACCGAATTTATTCTAATATTCCACCTCAAAACGATGATTTACTCCAAATTTGGTGCGATTTTCTTTGAAGGCCTAAAAATTATTCATGAAATATGGGGAAAAGAAAATCAAATATTGT
>SEYY01020011.1:0-10000 GCA_009176605.1 Armadillidium nasatum
CTCCAGACAGACAAAATACTGTCCTTCAGGCTTTCACAAACGAATAGAGCCATTATTCAGTTTTTAGAGAGCATTTCAAAGTGAACGCACAAATTGAATTATTTATGTTTGGGAATTTAATTTAGTATATAGGAGAATATACAATTAAAAATTATGTTTCTTTACAAATGATATATTTAGTTGTTTCTTATTTTCATTTAAAATTAACACTTAATATTAAGGACTAACTGATACCAAATTTTTTTTATTGGGCAGTTAAAAAAATTTTTTTTGGGGGGAACAAATTGAAATTTGAAAAACCAAAACTCGATAATATTGATTTTCCAAATAATTTTTTATTAAAAAACTCACATTTCACATTCATTTATTCTCCTATTTGAGGTGAATATAATATATACCTTGTATTCGCAAGCAGGATCGAATCGGAACCCTGATTCGTGTAAGTCAATGTATTTAATGCTTGTGCCACGGTAAACACTGTTTAAAATTTTACAAATAACTTTTACAAAATCTAATCATCTGTTTTTTCCTCTCTATAAATTAATATTCTCTGGGATCTTTTAAGAAGTAACCTTAGTTTAATTAAAAGATGAGTAAAAGTGCAATAATCTGTGAATAACTAATGAGAAAAATAAATGAATGAATAAATTAAAATAAGAAATCTTTAAGAATGTAATGATAACTATGACATTCATTTCCGTCTTAGAAAATCTCGTTCAGTGATTCCTCTTCATATCTTCGTTCATTTCTTTTTCTTACTTTTCTTATCGTTTCACAGCTTTTTTTTTCATTTATTTATCTGCTAATTCAAATGAGAGAAATCAAATTGATATATATATATATATATATATATATATAATATATATATATATATATATATATATATATATATATATATATATATATATATATATATATATATATAATATATATATATATATATATATATATATATTTTGAGAGAGAGAGAGAGAGAGAGAGAGAGAGAGAGAGAGAGAGAGAGAGAGAGAGAGAGAGAGAGAGAGAGAGAGAGAGAGAGAGGCCACAATGTCTATCAAGATTGCCCCAATCAAAAAGTAGCAAGATTACCATTCGCTTTGAACGGTTCCTATTAGACTTAAATTTTCATCATGCAGATATGTGTGTGATGATTTATACGCATAGAGATGCGCAGGAGAAAATAAATGAAATATAAAAATATGGAACGAAAATGAGATTGAAAAAAAAAAAAAAAAAAAAAAAAAAAAAAAAAAAAAAAAAATATATATATATATATATATATATATATATATATATATATATATATATATATATATATATATATATATATATATATATATATATATATATATATATATATATATATATATATATATATATATATATATATATATATATATATAATATAGAGATAGGATGATTAAGGATTTTTTGACGAAGACGATGACGATGACGATGACGATGACGATGATGACGATTGTAGTAAATTTGACAATGAAGATGAAATTGAAGAAGTATATTTCAAAAATTTTAATTAATTTAATAAATTTAACAATTTTATAATAAGGAAAAATTAAATTATCATTTCTTTATTCTTTATTCAAATATGTAAATACTTGTAATTTTAATATATAGTATAATAATATCTTCAGAATATTGATTCTAAAAATTTTAATATGTGAGAACATGGAGAGACATGCAAAATTTTTGTACTTTAAATTGTTTAAATATAGAGCTTTTAAAGAGTTTCGTAATTTTTCTACTTATAAAAAAAGAAATTCATCTAAAATTTCGTATTGAAAATCAAAAATTTCCAAAAAAAAGTTTTATAGTAGATGAATATTTTCTATTTATAATTAATAAGGTTTAATAAGTTTAAATTATTAACAAAATTATCAAAATGAAGATAGCTTGAACTTTCATTCAAGTTTTGATAAAAAATGTCTTTCAATATGTATATTGTTTCATATCTTTTTCAAACTTCTTTTCTCAAAGTTATTGTATCAGTTTGCAGCAAAGTCTAAAAGAAAATTTACTATTCTATTCATATCACGTATCTTGCAATATAATACTACTATTCGTATTGACTTGGGCCATTCAGCGTCACTGGAACTTTACTTTTTCGAATATTGTTCTAGTGGGCTTTAAATATATGTGGAGCCATTGCTCATGTACTTTAATATCCTCCATATGTGATATCTTATCCAATATTTCTCTTTTTTATTTTATTTTTAATCTTTTTATTTAGATTCCTCCTCCTCCTTCTCTTCCTCTTTCTCCTCCTCCTTTTACTATTCCTCAGTCAGCTACCTTAATAGGATCTCATCAAACCTTTTTCATTTCCCTTCCTTACTGAAACACCCACATTGTTATTTCTTAATTTTCAAAATTTTTTTAATACTTTTTATACACACACCCTGTACTGTATATGTATAACAAGGAATATATATATATATATATATATATATATATATATATATATATATATATATATATATATATATATATATATATATATATATATATATATATATATATATATATATATATATATATATTTATATATATTATATTATATATATATATATATATTATATATAATATATATAATATATATATATATATATAATATCTAATATATAATATATATATATTATATATATTTATATATATATGATATATGATATTTATACTTAAATAAGGATAGTACCACTATATTTATATATATATATATATATATAATATTATATATATATATATATATATATATATAATATTATATATATACATTATATATGTATAATATATATATATAATATATATATATACCTATATATATTATATATATTATATATATATATATATATATATATATATATATATATATATATATCCTCATGGTGGGCAAAGGCCATAAGTCTATCAATTTCCACCGGAGCTGGGTTGGGAAAGTACCGTAACCGGTGGTTAAAGGCCGACATGTTCACGAGATACACGGCGTTTGAAAGTGTGGAAGTTAAATGAAGTTAGGAAAACAGAAAAGGAAGTAAATAAGATAATAGAGTATATGTAAGATGAGCATAACGTTAAGTCTAGGGTAGAGAACTGGCCAAAGAAAGAATGAGACTGTGTAGAAGCTTGCACACGTGCCCTTGTCATGGGAGGATGCGGCCGGAGGGTTAAAGAGCTGTGTCCATTGTAAAGCGATAGTAATATATATATATATAATATATATATATATATATATTATATTACTATATATATATATTATAATATATATTAGAGAGAGAGAGAGAGAGAGAGAGAGGAGAAGGAGAGAGTGACGCACAATCGACGGACAGAAAGAGACTGGAGAGAATAGTGAGAGCAGGAGAGTTGAAAAAAAACCTAGACTCCACTTTCAAAGAGCTGTATGAGTGGAAACACCCAATGGTGAGGTGTACTCCATCAGGGCGAACAACACCCCAATATAGAGCAACAACTGGGGTGGTGTGAAGAATTCTGAAGGCGCTCAGAACACTAACCTCTTAGAAGGTTGTTTAGAAAGGAAGGATGTGATCTTCCAAGAAGATCACGAGAAAAAAATGAGAATATTAAGGACAGATGAAAGTTTGAGTCATGAGTTTTCGAGAAGATATCAGAGTCGTGGAAAGGTGTGTCGAGTAGAGAGATGGGGAACTGAGTTTTTGAGGAATTGAAAACAACCATGTTTTTTCTGTCCCAATATGAAATACGAGGAAGATCAGAGACTAGTTGCTCCAAGGTCACCTTTCTAGCCTCAAATAACTGTTGTTGGGAGGGCCGTCTTTCAAAGTGAAAAGAATAATGAAGGGCGAAGTCATCAGTATATGAGTAGATAGGTAATGAAGTAATAGAGAAAAGGTTATTAAAGAAAAGAAGAAAAAGTGTTGCAGATTGGACAGAACCCTGAGGAAAAGCACTATTAATATATTTAAAAGAAGAACAGCTGCTATAGAACGACCGGAAAGAAAATCAGAGAAAAGACCACACAAAGAAGGATAGATTTCGAAAGAAAGAAGTTTAGAAATCAAAGCTTTAGGCCAAATTCTATCGAAAAGAATTGAAGAAGTTATAAATATAAAATTAAAACGAACTATAGAGAGTGACTAAAATTCATAATCGAGGATTTCGCTTAATATGGTGTACCAGAGTAACGTCAGACAGCAAAGATTTTCAAGCTACGAGATAGAGTTCAGAGTAGGTTAAGTAGACTCTAATTGACCGCCTATGACAGGAAGAAAAATTTGAAAGCCAAAGAAGAGTCACATCTTATGAAGTGGTTTATAGAAAATATCACATAAAATGCATTGGCATGAATAACAAGAATTAATAAATTATTTTATTGATCTGTGATAAGCACAATTGAGTAATTTGATTTCACAAATCTTTCTGAGTATATGGATAAATGTATTAGACTAATTAACTTATGTATAATGATATCATTGGATGTAAATATTGGTACATGGGCACCTGTATTCATTTATAATGCTTAAAGGATTTACTAGGAAAGCACGTATAAGAATCATCTTTACTATATCGGCAAATAGGTAATATAATATGAGTACCTATTATATATATATAATATATATATAGAGTTCGATTTCTAAGCAATGAGAATGAGAAGGTTAAGTAAAGACGATATAAGACGAATATAAGTATTATCTATATCGGTGAGAGTACACGTTCAGAGAAGCACAAGTTATGATGAACAAAGGTAAAGGATTCTATTAGAGTAATTCGGTACGCTTCTTTGTATTTAATAAGTATTCAGAGGAGCATGAAATGAGGTTATTATTAGGATAATATTAATTATTATTTACAGGCCTATAAAATGATGGATTAGAAGTGGGTTGGTACGGATAGAGGATATCCCAGCTGGGCATCATCTTCTAAGACTCGCAATTAAACACTGACAAGTTTATGGAGCTCTCTAGCTAGAGCTAGCTCACTTATTAGCAAGAGCAAAAAACAGTTCTACTCGAATTAGCTTAAGGTCTATGGAACACACTCTCACACATTAGTAACTTATTAATGGCGCACAAAGTATGCGCCATTGTATATGAACAAGCTATTAGTTGCACATTACTTTAAGACAGTGTGCAGATAAGGATCATGAACGCAAGAGGGAGCACCGGTCAGACATGCATTATTATGTATTCTACTGCAGTGAGAAGAATAGTTTCTATATATTTAGTACGTCAAGGAGAAAGAATATTAGATTTGAACCAACATTCTCACTTGTCCATCTGAGATTAAATCCCATAAAGAGTTTGAGCGTGAATTTATATGAAGTTAGAAGACGACTATATAATTACTCATCATTAAAGGCAACAATCCTTGTTTAACGTAAAGCTAGCAAGAACATAAGCCTCTATAACTCAAATGATATTTTTTAGGTTTAGTTGAAGGGAAGAATAGGAAATGTATGTCTCCATGACAGAGTATTGAATACCTCGGTAGTAATTATATAGCTACTATTCTGACACTTACCGAGAGACCCACCTCCTACGGATGACAATTAATTTAATTCCACTTTAAAGTCAATGAATAGCACGAGATCGGAAATCGAGACACTAGCTTTTACGGCACCAATATATTAGAAATATACACTAATAAACCCTTTTACTCTACAATAAGAATGAGTGGTAATTTACTTATGGAGAAGACTGGAATAGGATAAAAGTAGGATACAGAGAATATAAGATATATGTATTTTAATTTTAATATATTATTATATATAATTATATATATATTATATATATAATATATAATATATAAATATATTATATTATATATAATAGATATAATATATATATATATATTATATATATATATATATATATATATAATATATATTATTATATAATATATTATTATATAATATATATATTATTAAATTAATTATATAACATATTTTATTTACTAGTAATTCATACTCTATATTATTAATATATATTAAATATAATATATACTATATAATAGTATATAATATATATTTAATATATATATTTATATATATATATATAAATGTTACACCGGATGATTACCATATTTGATAATATGCAAATTAACTATGTTAATTATTATATACACTTATTAAAATTAACAATCTTTATACATCAAATAATATTGTATGAGTTACTCACTCACGTACTAATTAATTATTTGTGAGGAAAGATAGATGAGCAACATACTCAGAGGGATATTGAATAATCAATACGTATATCAGGTAACGTTAAATATAATTTACTCAGATTGAACTCAATTAATCATTCTCTTGGTTAGTAAGTATTCTGAGAGCAACACTGCCAATATTACACATGCATGCCTGCCATTTTCGAAATACTTCAGAGCAACCGCTTGTTTCACTGCGCAGGAGCCACATATATACAAAACGATCGTAGCAGTAGACCGCGCGAATAGGCCGGGATACGACAGAATGGAACCAGAGACATAAGAGAGAGCCGATGGAGCACGACGAGCACTGTTCACAAAAGATTCGACATCCGCATAAAGAGAAGACGACGGAGGCGACAGCATCACGAGAAGAGATATAGAAAAAGAAGTATATGACGATCAGAGCGAAGTAGCAATCAATCCAATATATATAAAGTATTAGTCATATTTAGTATATATATATTAGTAGAGATGAGAAGATTATATATATAATATAATAAAAGTTTTAATAATATCAATTTTATGGGGTTAATTTATTAATAATTATTAATATATATTTAATTAATATATATTAATAATTAAGTATAATATATTATTATTGAATATATATATAATATATATATATTAATATATATAATTATATGCTGATAATATGTAGATTAACGTAGATGAAGGTGAAAGATGAGACTATCAGATTTGGTATTAGTCACATATAGGAGTGGGATTAGACAGGGTGATTTTGTAATATTCATGCTAATGTTATTTTTAATTATATATTGATTTGAAATAAATGAAATTACTTAAAATAAATGATAGAGAGGGATAAGAGTATTCACGTTGAGAATATGCGAGGGTGAATGTGAAGTGAAATTTTTAACTTTTTGCAGAAATCAAGTGCGTCGCATGTGTTGTGCAGAATCTGACGAAAAGAGATGAAATTACACTTGTGGAGAGAGTTTTTGAAGAAGGAAATGTGCAAACAGAGATTGAAATTCAATCCAGCGAAGAATAAAGTATGAGGATTGGAGGTGGGATGAGGAAATGTGGAGGGAGGAATTGTTTGTAGAAGTGTGAGAATAAAAACTTGAGGAGGTGAATGAAAACAAATATCTAGGAATGTTGGTGCAAAGTAAGGGTATGGGCAGGGAAAAAAGGATAAGAGACAGAGTCGGTAGAGAAGGAATACAAAGTCATTGGTGGCTAATACAGACAAGTATGGAAGAATGGAAGAATTTCGAAAGAAATAAGAATGTTTGAATGTATGTGTTCACCTTCTGTATTGTATGTGTGTGAAACATAGACGATAAGTGCTCTGTCGAGAAAAAGTTTCAATGTCTTTGAGATGAAAGATTTGAGAGCGATATATAAATTGAGAAGGATTGATAGGATTAGAAATGAAAGAATAAGGGAGATGTGTAAATGGAAGAAGGGTGTAATTGATAGAGAGGAGGAGGATGTGCTAAATGGTCCTTTGCGGACATAGTGAAGAATGAGAGAACATTCCAACTAGAATCGGTTCGGCAAGGCGTACGGGTTAGATCCGATGCTAAATAGGGGAAGGGCTAAGGGGGGGAGGGGAAGCGCCCTATAGCTCGCACGATGGGATGGATGGATAAGAGTTATGTATTTGATATGGAGGGAATCTTGAGTTAGAACTTTAGGGACAGATTGGTCATCTATTACTGCACGAAAGATTTGTGGCAGACAGAGATGGAAGGGAGGTGGTGAAGCGTGAAGGTATATCGCAAGCAGTATTCGCATTTGTTATGTGAATTTGCTCGTGCGAGGACGATCATTCTTCCACTGCGAAGGTGTCGGAACATCCGGCTGATAGCCGAAAACTTATACTCATATTACCTAATCACTTATCCATCTTACTTTCTCTACGTACTATATCATATTATCCTGATAGTTACTATACTAGTAGATCTACTATAACTATCCATGATAGCCTACTAACCACTACTCTAGCCTTGGCACTACGATTCTGATTTTTTCAACTGTTATCATGTTACTTATAGGAGGGAACTATTATTCTAAATCGGTTCCTAATACCCACTCGTTACTATTACTAATTATAATATAATAATCTTAACATCCTCGCATCCCCCGCAATTAGCCGCCCATTTCTATTCACCCCACTTAGCCAAATTATACCATCGCGGCCATTCTGTCTATCCACGCACTATCCTCTTAATTTCAATAATTTCAAACATCGCCGCATAAACCAGCGACTCTATATCTGAAAATATTTCACTGATATCCGCCATTTATCCGCATACCGTTATCCCACACTTTCGAAAATTATATCATCCGTCTTAGGCAGCCGCATCACACGCATCCGCATTCTATCCACCACGTTTCAATCATCTTCCCGGAGATCCCGCCACGTTCAGTATCACGGCGTACATCCCTGGGAAAGAGTTTGTGAAAATTGACAATACGAATCTCTTCTTATTCACTAATCACTCATAATTTACTAATTTACCATCATATTCGAATATCTTTTAGGGTTAGATTGAGGAGATTAAAATATATAATACTTTTATCAACCAGTATTCTAATATTATAACCATGTTTATATTATTCACAATTTACTATTATACCTATATATATATATACCCTCTTATCAATATTTAATAATCTTCTGCATTAACTATAGATTCCTTATAAATTATCAAAATATAATTCTATACTACGGTAATTAGAATGAATATAATGACTCATTATCCAAGTTATACTATTGTAATTAAAAGAGATGTAGTAGTTTGTATTATACTTCTAAATATTCTTTACCCTTTTGACAGAGTCTTCAAAAGCTTGAGATATTCTAAATCATTTATTTTTTTGAAATTTTTTGTTTTTGTTTTATTATTTACTAAAAAAAAATTCTGTTTAATTTTTAGGCTTTAATCTTGATAAATTTTTTCATTTTTTAAACAGATTGAATTATATATATATATATATACATATATATATATATATTATATATATATATATAATATTTTTTTTTTTTTTTTTTTTTTTTTTTTTATTATTATATATATATATATATATATATATATATATATATATATATATATATATATATATTATATATATATATATATATATATATATATATATATATATATATATATATATATATATATATATATATATATATATATATATATATATATAATATATATATATATATATATATATATATATATATATATATATATATATATATATATATATATATATATATATATATATATATATATATATATATATATATTATATATATATATATATATATATATATATATATATATATATATATATATATATATATATATATATATATATATATATATATATATACTATATATATACATATATATATATATATATATATATATATATATATATATATATATATATATATATATATATATATATATATATATATATATATATATATATATATATATATATATATATATCAGAAAATGTTGTTAATAACCAAAATATCGCTACATTATTTGTACTTCTCAATAAACACTAATTTCTTTACCAATGAGCCCAAATTTTTTGTTCTAAAACTATAAAAAGAAGATAATAAAACGGTGTAACAAATAATTGAAAAGAGAAAAAGATAATTCAAAAATAATCACTAGCACAATACCTTAGGGTTTAGAACCTTAATAAATATGTTCTTCTTCCTTTAAAGATGAGTTAATATTCACAAAGAATACTTTCATATCATTATATTACTCACACAAATGTCATAAATAAAGTTTTTATGAAGCAAGGA
>SEYY01020012.1:0-7500 GCA_009176605.1 Armadillidium nasatum
AAAAAGATATTAACATTGAATATAAAAAAAATTATCAATAACGGAGGATTAAAAGCAAAAAGAAAGTGGCAACAGTTTCAGAGACTTGTTTCCTGTCTCCCTCATCAGGCGAACAGTAAGAGAAAAATGAGAGAAAACAAGCAAAGAGCAGCGCAAAGTCAACATCGAGGTAGTCAGAAACAGAAAAAACTTGCGACAATTTAGAGTTTTTTGTGTCTTAAAAATATTACGGATGAATTTTATTAAGATATTGTCAACTTCAAAAAATCCAGTGAATATATTAAAATTCGGTAGGGTCTTTATAAAAAATGATTCTATTAATCTATTAAGAGGCTTAGATTTAAATTCAAAAACGAATTTAGCATCTTTCCCATCTAATTCTATGTTGTGTTGTAATGTGCATGAATATGGCGTTGCTGACATTACATCTTTTCACATCAGCTTTGTGTTGATCTATTCGCACCTGTAATGATTCCCCATATATATATATATTATATATATATATATATATATATATATATATATATATATATATATATATATATATATATATATATATATATATATATATATATATATATATATATATATATAATATATTATATATATATATATATATATATATATATATATATATATATATATATATTATATATATATATATATATATATATATATATATATATATATATATATATATATATATATATATATATATATATATATATATATATATATATATATATATATATATATATAACAAAAGTTAGGTTGTTTTGTTTCAAGTTGCTAATATTTTAAAACAAAAAATAACGCTCTTGATAATTTCGGAAAGGTGAGCTTTAACCCCCTAAATCCCTCGCCCATCCTGCGCCCATATATATATATATATATATATATATATATATATATATATATATATATATATATATATATATATATATATATATATATATATATATATATATATATATATATATATATATATAATATATCCTCAATCATGAACCTTAAGGAGATTTGGGGAGAGAAACTCAATAAGAATAATACTAACTTTTTATATATATATATATATATATATATATATATATATATATATATATATATATATATATATATATATATATATATAATATATATATA
This sequence comes from Armadillidium nasatum, assembly GCA_009176605.1. NCBI lineage: Eukaryota > Metazoa > Arthropoda > Malacostraca > Isopoda > Armadillidiidae > Armadillidium > Armadillidium nasatum. The sequence continues at coordinate 1,144 of SEYY01020012.1, forward strand.
TATATATATAATATATATATATATATACTATATATATATATATATATATATATATATATATATTATATATATATATATATATATATTATATATATATATATATATATATATATATATATTTTTATATTATTTTTTTTTTTTTTTTTTTCAAAAAGTATTGGGCCCCTATTCGAGGAGAGAACTTTTCTAGGTATATATACCTAGGATCCCGGTGGGATCGAACCGGCCCCTAAGCACGTATCAATCATTTTATATATATATATATATATATATATATATATATATATATATATATATATATATATATATATATATATATATATATATATATATATATATATATATATATATATATATATATATATATATATATATATATATATATATATATATATATATATATATATATATATACGGAAGGTCGGTAGGTGAGTATGTATATATGTATGCATGTATATATCACGCTAAATTACCTCGCATTTAGATAAAATAGTTTTCATTGCAATAATGCATTGAAATAGTTAATTAAAAAGTTGTCATTGAAAGAGAAGCCGATTGAGAAATAATGAAACGAAGCCTTTAAATAAGTGAGTGAGTGACCCACGCATTTCGAGGCAATTTTAGAGCTCAAATATTCAAGTGATCTTATGCAAGATTATATGAAATTTTAGACATTTTAACTATCCTTGCAGATGTCGGGCTCTTTCTTAAATTTCTTCATATATATATATAATATATATATATATATATATATATATATATATATATATATATATATATATATATATATATATATATATATATATATATATATATATATATATATATATTATATATATATATATATATATATATATATATATATATATATATGTAGGGGGGGATAAAGAGAGAGAGAGAGAGGGTTAGAGAAGGGAGCATCTATCACGTCGAAAATTGCAAAGTAGACCATGGTCAATCCTTCAATCCTTTGGAGATTGAGATCCTTAAGTCTCAAACTAAGGCCTTTAATTAACGAGCCAATGGCCAATAAATCACAAGAGGAAGAGAAATGCCCCTCGAACCCCCAAATAGAAACTGTTGGGGCTCGGACGGCGGCCTGGAGCATTCGTTTCAGGTAGGTAATTACTCAGCAGCACTAAGCCCTCTCTAATTGACGTTAAACCCATGGAGCAAAAGAAAAAAAATGGAGAGTCTCTACCAGGAAGGGAGAAAACGAGGGAGAAAGGGAGAGGGCAGAGTCGGGGCAGGATGTTGGAAACAGTGAAATGTTTAAGATCGAAGATTAAAATGGCCAAAGTTTTAAAGAAGTGACACACTTAATTTATTTTCCCTTCATTTTTCTTTCCTCTCTCTACTATTTATTCTGCATATATATATATATATATATATATATATATATATATATATATATATATATATATATATATATATATATATATATATATATATATATATATATATATATATATATATATATATATATATATATATATATATATTAGTAAGGATAGCACTTTCGGCAACCAAGTGGCATTCCGACCTTTGATTTGCAAATGCAATAAAAGCTTGACCAGGTCAATCTCACGCTCTTTCATGAGGCCATCTTCCGAAATATTGCAACTCCTGTTTCCTGACCCCTTTTATGAAACTCAAAGCTTCCCTCCGAGGCCAATGCATCCCTTTTTTACAGGCACTTTCTTGAATCCGTTTTCAGGGTTCAACTTTGCCCGGAGAGATTTACATTCTACCCCTCCCTCTCCTACCACCATCCCCCAAAGGGAGGGTGTAGCCACAGCACCCCATTTTTCAACTTGTTTCTTGGCCCCGTTTTGAGGGTTGAGCGACATCTCGGAGAGGTAAGCTCAACCCCCTTCACATTTTCATTTCTCCCCTTTAGGGCCTAATGGCGTAGCCCAGCACCCCATTTTTCTCGATCTCTTTCATGACCTCATTTTGATCATTTGCCGTTATTCATGAGATTATTTTGGAGGCTTATTCTCCATTTTATGGGGTTCTTTTATGGGTACTACCGCCACCTCCTAAACTGATTCTAAAGCCTAATTGGATGTTCTGGACCTCTTCTACCTCCTTATAGAGGATTCCTGTCAACCAATCCACAGCTCATAGCCCCCCCTTTGATCATTCTTGGCGTTTTTTTTTTTTTTTTTTTTTTTTTTTTAACGAGGACAGAGGCACGTGATGCAGCAATCGCTTCTGTCTTTGAGTGCCGGGAGGGAGGCCGTAAGCCTTCATCTTTGTTACAGAGAACATCACGTGATCTCATATTTATCACAGTCATCTATAGTTTCTAACACTGTATTTAATGATCACATAATGCATAATAACTACCGATACCTTTTCAATGAATGAAAAAAAAACATTTCAAATTTGACAGGAGAAATGACTGAACGCCGATCCTCATGAATGGAAATCCATGATGTTACCAATAGATTAGTAGAGCTTTCTAACGTATGAATAAAATTATCCTTTTTAAATTTATCATGTGCTACGCGTAAGAGCTTGTAAATTTATAGGGTACATGTGAAGAAGGGTAAGGTTGTGGAAGCATAGGCACTCCAATATGAGTCATAGGTATATTAAAATCCCTCAGAGAAGGTGAAACGTGAAAAGGAACGAACCAAAGGGTAACGGAGTGAAACGGAATAGTCTAGTCCACCCTATTAGCACAGTGGGGTATATACCGTGGCTCAAACGGTAGGGTGATTGACTCAGGTGCTTGAGGGCGCCAGTTCGATCCCACTTGGGGATCCTAGGTATATACTACCTAGAAAAGTTCCTCTCCTCGAATAGGGCAATGCCCGTGAGATGTGAACTTTTTTTATATATATATATATATATATATATATATATATATATATATATATATATATATATATATATATATATATATATATATATATATATATATATATATATATATATATATATATATATATATATATATATATATATATATATATATATATATATTAAAATTAATTTTTTAATTATTGAAATTATATAAATTGGTTATTATTAGATTAAGAGGGTTAAGTTAACATTTTGTTTTATTGACCCACAACAATATGAAGATAGAAGTGTGCGATTCTCAACCAAATGAAAAAGAGTATCCGGTGAGCGAGTCAAAAGAGGTTGCTAATGCCTTTGTTTAAACCTCTTGCCGAGGTGTTACTTCTTCATGCTTTCATTTAACCGACAGAAACTACGTTCAAAAGTTACTTTAACAGAATTTATGTATCAAAGTCAGATGAAAATCAAGGGAAAATAATTTCTTTTTATGAATCTTCCAACATTAAATTTTGTGTCTGTTCAATTCTGGACAAAAGGAGACTTAAAAAAATGGGAAATCCAAATTTGGAATTTTTACTTCTAAAATAATTTTATTTTCAAATATTTATTTTTTGTGGTTGTTATTAAATTCTCTTTATTCTTTATTTTATTTTTTAGACTTTAGAAGAATATTTTGATATTTCTTGTCCCAAAGTCAGATAAACATAAAAGAATGAAAAATCTTGCTTAGTTTGCATTTTCTTTAAAAAAAAAAAAAAAAAAATAAAAAAATAAAAAAATAAAAAAAAAAAATAAATTTTTTTTTTTGAAGATTAGACATAGTTTACTTATTTCTTTATAGTTGTTAGTCTAAAATTTCATAATAAAATATTATTGATTAGACCCCAATTCTTGAGACAAAATTTAATAACAAATAATAATAATAAACATTTCAGTTTATTGACCAATAGTTTCGGAAAATTTAAGCTTCTATACCTATTTTCAGTATATATATATAATATATATATATATATATATATATATATATATATATATATATATATATATATATATATATATATATATATATATATATATATATATATATATATATATATATGTGTGTGTGTGTGTGTGTGTGTGTGTGTATGTATGTATGTATGTGTTAATATGTGTAAACAAAGCGATGAAAGAAGGGACCTGTTCTTCAAGCGTTTTAAAAGGAAATAAAAGTAATTAATATTTATTAGTTAAAACTCCAAAGCTATGAAAGAAAATGTATTCACCAAACTAATCCTTAGGACAGAAGGACCAAACTAATCCTTAAGACAGAAGGATACACGGTCATAAATTGTTTTGAGGGTGACTGACTAATCCTATGCAAAAAAAAAAAAAAAAAAAAATAGCGATGTATGTGTACAAACACACATAAAAGCACCTCGACACTTAATTATTTATGTTACAACTTAAAATAAACTAATATTAAGTGTTTTTGAAATTAAGACAGGGTGACGCTGCAAAATCTGTGAGCTCGTTTTTTGTCTTCTTTTTTTTTTTTTTCTTTTTTTTGAAGCTTTTCACTTCTGAGAGAGATATTCAATACAGCTCTCGAGGACGTTCTTCAATGATTGCATTTACAACACTGTCAGAGGCTCAGACCGAATAATTCTATCTTCAATTAATTAACATCGCCCTATTCTTCTTAGATCTTGCCACACTTGTTTTTAAATCGTTAATTATAATACTCATATATATATATATATATATATATATATATATATATATATATATATAATATATATATATATATATATATATATATATATATATATATATATATATATATATATATATAATATATATATATATATATATATTATTATATTATATATAATTATTAATTATTATATATTATTATTATTATTATTATTATTATTATTATTATTATTATTATTATTATTATTATTATTATTATTATTATTATTATTATTATTATTATTATTATTATTATTATTATTTATTATTTATTGGACCATAAGTGAAACACACGAAAGGGTTCCAGTGAGAAGGTTTAACATATCAAATTATTGCAAAGAAGACAAAAACCTTTTGAGATGTTCCGAGTACAACTCATCACTCATTTACGCGTCCCAAACAAGATATCGACCACTTTGACGAGTTTCGAAGAGGATATATATATATATATATATATATATATATATATATATATAATATATATATATATATATATATATATATATATATATATATATATATATATATATATATATATATATATATATATATATATATATATATATATATATATATATATATATATATATATATATATATATATATATATATATATATATATATATATATATATATACTGCATAACCGCAGATTTAAGCAAATTAAAACATCCCAATAGTAAAATAAAAGAATTTTAACAAAGATTTTCGATTTGACGTCCCTTATCAAGCCAAAGATAGTGTTACAAAAGTTAAAAAGTTAAATTGGAGGCCAGCTCAAAGGAAGGCGATTAAAACAATCAATTGTTTTAATCGCTTTCCTTGGAGTTGGTTTTAAATTTAAAATTAGTTTTAAATTTTTATTTTTAAATTTTTAACTTTTTTTTTTTTTTTTTTTTTTTTTTTTTTTTTTTTTTTTTTTTTTTTTTTTTTTTTTTTTTTTTTTTTTTTTTTTTTTTTATTTTATATATATTATATATATATATATATATATATATATATATATATATATATATATATATATATATATATATATATATATATATATATATATATATATATATATATATATATATATATATATATATATATTATTATATATATGAGGATGTGTGTGGAAGATAGAGATGAGAATTGAAAAATATAGTAGAACCGTGAGAGCGGTGAATCCAATCATAAAAGATTGCGTAATGGATGAAAATGTGAAAAGAATTATAATTCTTTTCATATATCAGTATCGGTATCATTAAACTTTTAAGAATAATTATTCTTAACAGTTTACTGATACCTATACTGACATGTAAGTCAGAAACATGCAGAGAGGAAAAAAAATTTCCAAACGCTGAGATGAAGGTGCTAAAGGTGATGCTTGGTCAAACGCTTAGAGACAGAGTTAGAAACGAGTGGATGAGAGAGACGATTAGAATGGTGTCATTGACAAACAGAATCGATGCTGCAAGGCTGAGATGTTGATGGCATCTGGAGAGGATTCCGGAGGATCAGGTGACGAGTAGGAGGTGGAGGTGGAGAGTGGAGATAGTGAGATAGAGGGGAAGACCTAGAAAAAGATAGATGAACTGCTTAATTGACACTTTGAGAAAACATGGGCTGTCAACAATGCGGAAGTTGGAGGAGGCTGGTATTTTTCATGAGAGATCAGCTTGGAAGGGAATGCTGGCTCATCTCAGTTTGTGTGCCTACCTGAGGGAAGATACAAGACTAAGTAAGTGTATATATATATATATATATATATATATATATATATATATATATATATATATATATATATATATATATATATATATATATA
>SEYY01020012.1:27500-47500 GCA_009176605.1 Armadillidium nasatum
TATTATTATTTATTTTTATTATTATAATAATAATTATAATATATTATTATTATAATATATTATTATAGTTTTTATTATAATTATTATATTATTATAATAATAATAATACTATTATTATTATTATTATTATTATTATTATTATTATTATTATTACTATCATCATAAATTATTGTTATTTTTATCATTATTATTTTAGTATTCCTATTATTTGCTACCTTCATTACTGTAATAACTATTAGATTCCAGATATTTGATGTTATTATTCTTAGTCATTACTTCAAATTCTTATTTTTATTTTTATCTTTAAAGAAGTAGTTTAGATTAAGATTATGACAAAAGAAAGTTTAAATATCCAATGTTTGTTTCTTAGTTATAAACTTCATTTTAATAAAGATTGATATTAATTTAATATCAATTTATTGGTCTCAAAGGACGAATTCGTCCCCCAAGAAACCCATTTCAGTTTTTTATTAACACACATAAAGTATACGATTTTTGTCTGCACAACTTTTGTAACTGGAGAAATGAATAAAGATTAAAAATTATTATTATTATTATCATTATTATTAATATTATTATTATTATTATTATTATTATTATTATTATTATTATTATTATTATTATTATTATTATTATTATTATTATTATTATTATTATTATTATTATTATTATTATTATTATTATTATTATTATTATTATTATTATTATTATTATTATTATTATTATTATTATTATTATTATTATTATTATTATTATTATTATTATTATTAATAGGACCATGAAGCTTATTCCTTTTCCTTTTTAGAGCCTTATTTATCCTACGCATTAATATAATAAAGTCGTGAAGTGTTTGGCAAATCTTTGTATAATAAATTTTTTTGGCCTCAGGTAAGAAAGGAAAAATAAATTAGTTTAAGCAAATTAAGTTTCCCCAACTGGGTATTTATGCCCCAGTTTTTCCGTTTCTTTAACAAACAAAGAGGAAAGCGTAGGTGAGAGGGGGGTGGGGAAGGAGATAATCCCTCGTCTCATTATTCTTTCTCCTGAAGGAGCAACGCAAGGAGTTTCTTCTTTAAGAGAAAACATTTAAATTATTACTTTAAAATACTCTGAATTTTAAAATTTAAATTATTAAAGAAAATATTAAGACGCTGAAGTGATTTAGTTATCGTTTGTAATAAGCTTTATGAATAAACTAAAATTAATTTAAATATATATATATATATATATATATATATATATATATATATATATATATATATATATATATATATATATATATATATATATATATATATATATATATATATATATATATATATATATATATATATATATATATATATATTGTCGCTTACTTATGCTGACCATTTGAGAAGCACTTAGAAGAATTAATATAGATAGTTCAAAAGTTTCCACTTTACTCTTGCAAATTATTTTAATATTATTATTATTCCAAAATATAATGAACATTATTACTATAATGTTCATTATATTTAATTTCATTATTGCTATTTTCGGAGTCATCGTCAGACGATGCGATTCTCGTTGTCTAGAAGGAAGTGTTTGAGGTCTTAGCGGAATTCCTGTAGCTCTGAGGGTGAACCATAGCTGTTTTTATAAGTTATTTCGTCTATGGCCAATAACTTCAACCTTTGCTACTTGCTGATGATCATTCAATCCTTGTAAAAAAAAAATAAAGAAAAAAAAAAAAATTTTTTTTTCCTTCCTTTTCAACTCTTTAACGATCATTAGAATGATTTAAAATATGATTTAATACCTCTTCTTTGCAAAGTTTTCAAATCTACCCCTAATAGAAAAATTTTAAGCATTATTAATTCTTTTAATCTTTTCTCAACTAATCAGCCTGATTTTCCTATAAGGAACCCTCTTCTAATAATAATCTTCTCTTTTCTCTTCTTTCTTTCTTTACTCTTGTTTCTCTGATCTTTGGAATTTCGTTGAGTCTTTATGTGTCGTTAGATATTATTAAGTTTTCGATGGAGTTTGTCGCAAAATTTTCAGTTCTAAACTTTCTTTCTTCGGTATCTATCCTTAACTGAGCGCCCTCTCTCTCTCTCTCTCTCTCTCTCTCTCTCTCTTGTTTTAACTTCCATTTGTTATATATCAACTGTTGTAGACGGTCACCGTCCATCTGTTAAATTTATAATATTAAAGTTTCTATTTTTCTTTAATGACTTTCTTTTCCGTTTATCTCATGTCAACCCTTTTTACCCCTTTCATATAAAAGATATATAACTTATATGTGGATAAGTGACCTTTGCAGGCAGCCTTGGAATCTGATCTCTGGTCTTTCTTTTATTTCAAACTGGAGAAGTGAAAACTAGTTGTTTTCAGTGTTTCAAAAATTTAGTTCGATCTTTCTTCCAATCGACATAATCAATACAACTTAAATATCTTCTTCAAAACATACAGCTAAAACCTTCATCTTTCCTTAATATATTCGGTGTTTCTTTTTTCTCATGATAACATTCTTTCTTTCAATTAATATTTTTATAATATAGATCTAAGTGTACTGAGTTGACTTCCGAACTTTTCATCATTCAAGTTATTTTTAGTAGAGGGACATTATTCATCCTTTTATAGATTATGAATCACACATCTGAGATGGTATCATTGATAAAATGAAAAAGTGGAGTCTAGGGCTTTCCTCATTACTGACTCTTTCGGTGTTATTAACTCACTCCAGTTCTTTCTGCCTGTCAAAATTTTGCATCACTTTTTCTAAATTATAACAACGGACATTGCTCTTCTGAATTCTCCAGTCTCATACTTCCTCAATTGAGACACGCCTTTTTTCACAGTTTCATCCTTTCTGTCCAACTCTCTGATCCCAGTAAAAACAGTCATATTCAGTCTTATATGTACTCCACTGATAAAGACTGAAACACATTCACTTTAATTATTTTCCTAATTTTCTTTGACTTGCACACTCAAACGCAATGAATCAAGTCATTTGGTTCTTCTCGATTTTTCTCAACTATGATAAAATTAAGTATGCCTCTGGCCTTACCCACTAGAAGAAATTATATATATATATATATATATATATATATATATATATATATATATAATATATATATATATAATATATATATATATATATATATATATATATATATATATATATATATATATTATATATTATATATATATATATATATATATATATATTATATATATATATATATCCGGTGAGTAATAAAAAAAAAAGTGAATTTATCAGGAAGAAAAATCAATGAAAGTAAAAGAAAAGACAATCGTTCGCCCTTAGACTAGAAGACCCTCCTCGCCATTGACCGGATAAAGGGAGCGGGAGAGGCAATTAAGAATAAAAAGGCAGACCATTGAGCGAGTGAGTGGTGGGGGGTAACAGGAGTGGGGGGGATGGGGAGGCGATAAGGGATGGGGGCTTTGTTTTGATCGATATCGCACCTTTCCTTCTCCTTCATTAATATTTAAGTTTTAAACGACATTCTCAAATTTAATTTCTTTAATTTAAAAAAAAGAAATACAGTATGTATGCGAACACATACATACACACACTCATATATATATATATATATATATATATATATATATATATATATATATATATATATATATATATATATATATATATATATATATATATATATATATATATATATATATATATATAATATATATATATATATATATATATATATATATATATATATATATATATATATATATATATATATATATATATATATATATATATATATATATATATATATATATATATATATATATATATATATATATATATATATCTATATATATACGAGTATTTTGTGTCTGTAGAATATTTTTACTCATTAAAATAATCAGTCAAATATAATTTTAAGAAATTAAATAAATAAATATATAAAAATTATAGAAAACTTTCCAGATTCAAAAAACTAAAAATTGATTTGACTTGTCTTTATTTTGTATCGTAATTAAATTTAGAGAACCCTCCCTCTTCCATCACAATGAGAGAACCCTCCCTCTTCCATCACAATGAGGAAACCTTGCATCTTTCGTCACAATGGGAGAACTTTCCCTCCTTCGTCACAGTGTGAGAACCTTTACATTTCGTCCCAATGAGGGAACTTTCTCTCCTTCGTCACAGTGAGAGAACCCTCCCTAATTCGTCACAGTGAGAGGACCCTCCCTCCTTCGTCACAATGAGACAATCCTCCCTCTTCCGTTTAAATGAAGAAACCTTCCATCTTTCGTCACAATGAAAAAACTTCCATACTTCGTCAAAATCTTACAATCCTTTCTCCTTCGTTACAGTGTGAGAACCTTTATTATTTCATGACAGTGAGGGAACTTTCCCTCCTTCGTCACAATGAGAGAACCCTCCCTCTTCCTTCACAATGAGAGAACCCCTTCCTCTTCCATCACAATGAGGAAACTTTCAATTTTTCGTCACAATGGGAGAACCCTCCCTCCTTCGACACAATGTGAAAACTCTTTCCTTCGTCAGAATGAAAGAACCCTTCTTCTTCTACAACAGTGAAAGAACCTTCCCTAATTCATCACAATGAAGGAGAGAACCCTCTTTCCTTCGTCATGATGAGAGAACCTTCCACCTTCCATCACAATAAGAGAACCTTCTGTAACTCTTTCACAATGAGAAATCTCTCTCTCTCCTTCGTGACAATGAGTGAACCATCTCTATTTCGCCTCAAGTAACCAATTGAAGTAATTTCATAGTATTTCATAAGTATGAATTGGCGATAGTTTTATAACATTATTCCTAATATGATGAATAAAAGGTAAAACATACTGTATTTCGAGAAGAAGCGGAGGTTCCATCAGTGTGCACTTCTTTATTAAAGTTAAATTAATAATAATAATAATAATAATAATAATAATAATAATAATAATAATAATAATAATAATAATAATATATAATAATAATAATAATGAAAATAATAATAATAATAATAATAATAATAATAATAATAATAATAATAATAATAATTATAATAATAAAAATAATAATGATGAAAATAATAGTATTAATAATGATTAGAATAACAAATCACAAATTTTTAGTCCTATTGAAGATAAATTCTAAAATTTAAAGGAGAATGTCTATCTTAAAAACTATCAAATATTTTTCTAATTAAAAAAAATAAATAAATAAATAAATAAAAATAAAAAATAAAAATCTTCAAAATCTTCCGTTATGTAAAAAGAGCAAATGTTTTCCTTGTTCGGTGATGATTCCTATTTTGAAGTAAAGATACGAGTGGCTCAAGTGGCGTCAGATTTCTTCTTCTGTATGCCTGTCATTGATCACGTATTTCCTTTCGCTTTTTCGTCCAGTCTTTCACAAGTTCTTTCGAAACATCAAATAATAATCAAAGAAAGAAGCCAAACGAGCTCAACAAATGGCATTACGCTCAACAACGATACTTAAATAATCATCATTTTTGAAAAATGAAGTCTTAAGTACTTACTTCTACTTTCTTCCTCTTTTATATATATATATATATATATATATATATATATATATATATATATATATATATATATATATATATATATATATATATATATATATATATATATATATATATATATATATATATATATATATATATATATATTGGCAGAAATGGTAGAGAAAATTCTTGTGTTCTAATGAACACCAAATATCAAACTGTTGACTCAGCTGTTTTCTCTTTAGAACTATTCCTAACAAGTGCTCATCCCCTAATATATATATATATATATATATATATATATATATATATATATATATATATATATATATATATATATATATATATATATATATATAATATATATATATATATATATATATAGTGGCTTGAGACTGTGGACCAAGAAAAGGATTTAGGTGTGATTATTAGCAGTAATCTGAAGGTGGGTGATCAATGTTTGGAAGCAAGGAATAGAGCTAATAAGATGTTAGGTATAATTAATCGCAATGTAGTTTACAAGAGCAAAGAGGTTATAAGCAAGCTATATAATAGCTATGTTAGGCCAGCATTAGAGTATTGTGCACAGGTTTGGGCTCCTCATTTAAGAAAAGACATAGATATGCTGGAGAGAGTACAACGTCGAGCAACAAGGATGATTTCTGGCTTTAAAAATAAGAGCTATGAAGAGAGGTTGAAGGAGTTAGGAATGTTCTCGGTTGAAAGAAGATTTCTCAGAGGGATATGATATGATACAAGTTTACAAAATATTTGCATCTGACAGTAATACAGAGATTGAAAAATACTTTATAGTGGACCGTGGAAGAGTAACTAGAGGACATGATAAGAAAATTAAAAAGAAGCCATGCCATCTCGATCTAAGAAAATACTCTTTTAGTAATAGAGTTGTTAATTTTTGGAATGAGTTGCCAGAAGAGATTGCTGACTGTGATTCTCTTGTCAAATTTAAAAGGGGGCTAGATAGATTTATGGATGGTTTAGGTATTATATAATATAACTTGACTAAGCCAAATTGGCGGGTATATATGAATTTTTAGATCAACAGATCAGCCTATGACTAAGCCTAAGTGGCAGTTTTTTTGTAGTGGGTGATGGTTCATTGAATGTGGCATGTGTAGTTGGGCTTGGTTTTCTTTTCTCTTTGCAAGAATGAACTGATAACTAGGGAAGGGATAGACCTAGCCTTTTGTGCATGTACTAGTATTGTTATTGTTATTATTATTGTTTGTTTGGACTGGGACAGTCTCGATAGGCCCTTGTGGCTTCTAACTGCCTCTATTTTCCTATGTTCCTATGTTCCTATATATGCTTTGGAAAAGTATATTAAAATATATTAGCAATGTTGGTCTGTTCTGCATCTATAAATAGGATTTCAAAATTTCAAAATTATTTTGAAATCAATTTTTTTCCCCAACCATTTCGATTTATTTTATTTATTAATATAATCTTTTAAAGAATACCTTCTTGTAAAATAAGTAAGCACTTTTATATATATATATATATATATATATATATATATATATATATATATATATATATATATATATATATATATATATATATATATATATATATATATATATATATATATATATATATATATATATATATATATATATATATATATATATATATATATATATATATATATATATATATATATATATATATATATATATATATATATATATATATATATATATATATATATATATATATATATATATATATATATATATATATATATATATATATATATATATATATATATATATATATATATATATATATATATATATATAATAATTTAAAAATAAATTAATAAAAATTCTAAAGCACAAAAAAATATGATCATTTTCTTTTGTTGACAATTTTATAATAATAGTTTTTCCTTAAAAATGGAAATTGAAAATCCTGACGTAACTATAGCTTAATAAATATCAAATTTCTTTGCTAATTCAAGCACAAGCATTTTCCAAAAATCATATTTTTTGTTATATAAAATGGCGATATTCTTAAAAGTTGAAACTATAATTCTTATGAATCATACATTACCTTAAGCTGCTTGTACATAAAGCACAATATGTCAAACTTTTAAGCATATTTTTTAACCTAAAAGCAAGTTTCAACTGGAATTTCATTAGTTACCGTCTCTTAAACCATATCCCACCAGTTTAGATAATAATTTACTCAGATAATATTCTCAGACAATATATATATATATATATATATATATATATATATATATATATATATATATATATATATATATATATATATATATATATATATATATATATATATATATATATATATATATATAATATAAAATAAAAAAAAAAAAAAAAAAAAAAAAAAAAAAAAAAAAAAAAAAAAAAAAAAAAAAAAAAAAAAAAAAAAAAAAAAAAAAAAAAGAAAAAAAATAAAATCCAAAATGAAAAACTTAAAGGAAACATTCAATTCCCTTCCCCTTCTTCTTCTCCTCCTTCAGAAGTATGTCACCTGAAAAAGAGAAGTTCTGGACCTGGCTTAACCCCTCCTTCTGTTCTTGACAATTTTCGAGAAGTGCTTCTCAGAAACTTCTGCCATAAACCTCAAAGACATTTCACGCTTCATATATATATATATATATATATATATATATATATATATATATATATATATATATATATATATATATATATATATATATATATATATATATATATATATATATATATATATATATATATATATATATATATATATATATATATATATATATATATATATATATATATATATATATATATATATATATATATATATATATATATATATATATATATATATATATATATATATATATATATATATATATATATATAATGAATATCACTTAGTCAGGGTGACAGATTTTGAGAAAGAGCCAGCAAATCTGGCAACCCGGCGTACATTACACTTTTTTTGTGAGGCAACTTGGCAACCTCGTGCTCTTCTCTGACCCCTTATTTAGGATTCAACCCCTAGGAATTTAAAGATAAAGAAAAGTTAAATTAAGGGAAGGAAAAAGAATTGTTGAACTGATGTATGTTTATGCTTGTGTGTGTGTGTATGTGTATGTGTGAGTTTAAAGATGAGCGTGTTTGTGGGAGATGACTGAGTAAATATATGTTTTACATGTTTTAATGTTTTGTTGCATAAAATAAGGATAAAAACGTTAAAAAAAATTTAAAACTTTCAAAATAAAAAAGAAAGACTATAAAAATCTTAAAAACTTACAAAAATAAATAGAATAAAAATACAAGTTGAAAAAGTTTTGTAAAAATAAATAAGCAAAAATAAAATTAAATTAAATAAAAAATTAAATAATGTGAAAAAGGAAAAAGAAAAAAGAAAAAGAAAAAAAGAAATAAAAACTTGCTGGAAGAGAAGCAATTATAAAAGAGTCAAATAAAGAAAATCTGCAATTAATTTTTTTTGGAAGAAAATGGATTGAAATTATTTGAGAGAGTATCATGGTGTCTAATGATTATAATGGGCACTCTTGTGCATAAGCGTATTTGTGTGTGCGTTTATGAATGTGTGTGTATGTATTTGATTATGCACACATATGTATTCGAATGTATGACTGTGTGTGTGAATGTATGTGTATATGTGTATGGTTACATATGTATCTGAGAATATGTAAGTGAGTGTGATTGTATTTATGAGTAAATATGTATCTGAGGGCATGTGTCTGTGATGTTTATGTGTGCATGGGATTGTTTGGGTATTGTATGTATATGCATGCATGTACTTTAATGCTTTGAGTTAAACAAATTAAGAAAATCTGAATAGTAAAGTAAAATATTTTGTTAAAAAAACTTGCATTAGTTTAGAATAAGCTATTAGAATTTGGAATAATAATATATTCATAGTAAAATAAAATGTAAAAACAAAGAATGTAAAGTGATTTAAAATGGAATAAATAAATGCTGGGTGAGATGAAAATTTTGAAATTTGCAAAATTGATGTACATTACTTAAAAGAATAATTTTATCCTTTACGTTAGAAAGCTCTCGTACTGATGGTAACGTCATTGATTTCTGATTCTCAGGTTATGAGTTGGAATCCTTCTCCGGCCAAAATTGGAATGTTTTTTTATTTTGTATTTTTCTTTTTTATCGTTATTTTGATTTGAAATGATATTAGCGGCTGAAACCATGAGATGTTCTCAAAAAAAAAAAAAAAAAACCTTTGTTCCTCTCCGGCACTCAAAAACGGACAGGGTTGCTGAGACTCGTATTCCTGCACAGCAAGGAAATTTTTAAGGAAAGAATATGAGAGGGGGTTAGGTGAGTTCCAGAGCACCATATAAGACTTAAGAATAAGAATTGAGAAGTATTCCCCTAACACATTACAACGGCAAATGCTCACAATGGGGTCATGAAAGAGGCTGATAGAAATAGGATTCAGGGCTGGGTGACTACCCCAACCCCAATTAAGGGAGGGAAGAAAGGTGGTAAGGCATTGAGCTTACCTCTCCAATCCTCAAAAGGGGCCTAGAAAAAGGTTGAAAAAATGGGGTGTTGTGGCTACGTCACCTAACTAAGGAGTTAAATGAATGGATATGGTTATAGAGGAAGTATATTTCTCTGGGTGGAGTTGAACCTTCTAAAGGGGGTCAAGAAAGAGCATGAGAAAATGAGGTGATTATGGCTACGCCACTGTTCTCTAAATGGGAGGAAAAAGGGGAATACGCCACTTCGGGATAGGGGTTAAACTCTCCACAAGAGGTCAAAGAAGAGCATGAGGTTGCCAAGTAATCTCACGAAAGAGTATAAGGTGCGCTGAGTTGCCATGTTTGGTGACTCTATATATATATATATATATATATATATATATATATATATATATATATATATATATATATATATATATATATATATATATATATATATATATATATATATATATATATATATATATATATATATATATATATATATATATATATATAGGTGATCAGAAACTTTTTTTTATAGATTTGTTTATCCTTGCATGAAGTACACCTCGTGCACAAATCTGTGTTATTTCCATTGATAAGTCACTCTTTGAATGGCAAAGTTTATTGCGTTTCTTCTCGCCCACCCGCAATATACTCTCATTAATATAAATTAATAATGACAACATATTCGAACGTTTTACATGCATTTTCATTCTTCTGAAGAAAACTCACCTGCGCCATCTTTCCGCACAGTCTTTTTTCTTTTACCTTTGCAACCCCAAAAGTATTTTCTATATTTATTCTTTCATTTATTTTACCAATAAAGTATGATCACTCTTTGTCCACTATTTTTGTACCTCTTTGGCAAAGACCGACGTACTTTATGTGTTTTTTTCGTAACATGTTGAAAATATTGCATCTAATTGTCGAAATTCTAAAACTTTTTTTTTTTTATCTTAGTATAAAAGCTGAAAGTAAAACCACATGAATTTTTTTACTAATGTCACTTTTAGTTATGGAAGTGACATCAATATATATATATATATATATATATATATATATATATATATATATATATATATATATATATATATATATATATATATATATATATATATATATATATATATATATATATATATATATAGGTCAATAATTAAAGTCTGCTACCACTCTTGGAAAGATCAAATATTCATTAAGCATCTTAAGTTTAAAGTTTGCTATAGGGGAATCGAACCTGGGTCCTATATCACAAAAGCTTAAAGTTTTGCCTCTACCGCCAGTAACGTAGATCTAAAACTCTATGCTTTTATTCTATAAGTCCCGGGTTCGATTCCCCTATAGCAAACTTTAAATTTCGATTTCAACATAATATATATATATATATATATATATATATATATATATATATATATATATATATATATATATATATATATATATATATATATATATATATATATATATATATATATATATATATATATATATATATATTATATATTATATATATATATTATCCCTAAACTAACATTAAAAATGTTTTCAGCTGAAAAAGAAATAATAATAATTTGTAATAAAAACATAATTATTGTTAATGGTAATTTTCCCACATGAAGCGAAAACATTTGTACCCTTCCTCTTCTGTACCCATTCAATACCCACTTGATACCTTCTCTTCACCCTCCTCATTAAACATATGAAAACTGTTGCGAGTAAAAATACCCCAAAATTCTTTTTCTCAAACTCATTTTTAATTCGCGGTGTTTCCCACGAGTTCAAAAGAAAGTTCCTTCCTCCCCCTCAGTCTCCCTCAACGTTAAAGAGTGGGGGGTGGGGTAGGGAATGAAATTAATTCGTCTTTGGGTGAGTTACTCCTTATTCATCTTCTTCCTCTTCTTCTTCTTCTTCTTCTTCTTCTTCTTCTTCTTCTTCTTCTTCTTTTTGAAGAAATTAAGAAGAGTTTGTGACGGTGACGCTGGTGATAAACCTACTCAATAAAGACACACTCGATACGGGCTTTCCTTTATTACGACTCTAAAGCACTCTCTTTCATTTCAACTCCAATTTACCCAACATAATATATATATATATATATATATATATATATATATATATATATATATATATATATATATATATATATATATATATATATATATATATATATATATATATATATATATATATATATATATATATATATGAAAATAATAAAAAAAAAAAAAAATTTTTTTTTTAATAGTTATTTGTTTTTAATAAAAAAAAAAAAAAAAAAAAAAATAAAAAAGAAAAAATAAACAAAAAAAAAAAAAAAAAAGTCAAAACAAAAACAAAACAAATAAAATGAAATAAAATAAAATTGAATTTATACATTTAAAAATAAATGAAAAAAAAATCTATTTTTTAAGCTTCAAAAGGATTATCTTTTATTCAGTGTTTTGTTAGCGGATAAATTATAAGTGCTTTTATTATTATTATTATTATTATTATTATTATTATTATTATTATTATTATTATTATTATTATTATTATTATTATTATTATTATTATTATTATTATTATTATTATTATTTTTTATTATCATAGTTTTAATTTTATTATTATTATAGTTTTATTTTATCAAAATTATTATTAGTAGTGGCATTAATATTATTATCATTTTTAGGATCGTTATATAATATTACTAGCGTTCTTACTTTACATAGTCATATTATTATTATTACTTTTTGTTATTATTATTATTATTATTATTATTATTATTATTATTATTATTATTATTATTATTATTATTATTATTATTATTATTATTATTATTATTGTTATTATTATTATTATTATTATTTTATTATTATTATTATTATTATTATTATTATTATTATCATTATCATTATTATTATTATTATTATTTAGGAATTCAATATCAGCTTTAGTTTTAATAAATATTTTATATTTCCCTTCCAGTTCCCTAAAATTTTTCTTCTAATTTAAATTTAATTTTCTTAAAATAATTCTTGAGAAGAACTTAAGAGGAAAGTAAGAAGCAAAATTATATTTATTTTCTAACCGGTTTAGACCGTAAACCTTAGACGGACATCATCACAATTTCGATTCTTAGAGATGAAGGAATTTTTTAGGTAATAATTAAAATTATAGATTATAAAATTAAGAAACAAATCATATTATACTTAGTTTGAGTTTCAGTACATTATTATTATTATTATTATTATTATCATTATTATTATTATTATTATTATTATTATTATTATTATTATTATTATTATTATTATTATTATTATTATTATTATTATTATTATTTATTATTATATTATATTAATTATATATAATATAATTATTAATATTATTATTTTATTATTATTATTATTATTATTATTATTATTATTATTATTATTATTATTATTATTATTATTATTATTACTATTATTATTATTATTTTCCTTATTATTATTATTAAAAAGATACAGAAGTATTAATCAAAGAATTAAGAATAGATAACCAAATAATGATAAACAAACAACACAAAGTCAATGAATTGAACTCCTACTTTATTACTGAAGAGGCTAACTTAGCACCTGAAATCCTTCACGCAGAAGTGTCATTAATGAATATATAAGACTATAAGACGGTCAGAAATTTAAATACGAAAGCATATCACCATTAGACATTCTGTGTATCATAGATAGTTTGAAGAACAGATGCTCAGACATACTTAGCGTACCAATTGGATTTACAAGTACTGTAAAAGAAAAGAAAATTCACCAATATTAGCCACCGTGCATAGCAACTCATTAGAATTAGCTTATTACCCAATTGAATTAAAAAATAGCGAGTCACTCCTGTTCCCAAAACTGCTGACTCTTATCTTATTTTCGTTTGATCTCAATCCTGCACACAACTGGAAAAATTGTTGAGAAATTAGTACACACTCAAGTCACAAATTATTTGCAAGAAAACTTACTTGTCTCGCAAACTCAGTTTGACTTTGCTAAAAACCTCATCACAGAAAGTGCTCTAATTTTCCTACTGAAAATCTATACAAAGCACTAAACGAAAAACAGACAAGCGTACTATTACAATTTAATTTCTCGAAAGTATTCTATGTAGTTCCGAATAACCTACTCCTAAACAAATTAGAAAGATATGGTGTTACTAATGGCCCACTATAGAATGGTTCCAGTAGTACCTATTTGATTGGAAGCAATTTATTCGTTTGGGAGACACATCATCTTCCCTTGTATATTCCAAGGGGTTCCCAGGGATCTATTTTGGGTTATTATTTTTTAATTTAAATATACCAATGACTTTTCAAATTGTCATAATTCTTTACATTCACAATATGCAGACAACACTGCTATTTTAATAACAGATCGAGATATTGACACACTAAACTATAAAGTAAACAATGAACTAAAAATATCTTGAAAGTCATGAATGGAACTACAAATCATCTTCTAACTAACCTAATAGTGCATAACCAGACGAAGCTGTGAGGAGAGAATTTTTTCAACTAATCTCCGTAGCACAAAATAGGGTTGAGTCCTTAACTGTCCCGCTCTTTCTCTTGAATAGACAAAGTAAAACAAATGCTCGAGGGAACTTCTACCTTTACTAAAAGGGGTCAATGTCCGCGCATAATTTTGCGTGGAATAGAACTCCAGCTGTCCGCTGTGGTGCCTTTTCTTTCCTGCCCCTCTGTCTTGTGGAATCTCTTCCATCTTCTGTATTTTCCCTCTGCAAATCTCAATTTCTTTAAGGCGTCTGCGCCATGAGAAATTTGCAGTGGGTATGAGTGTTTTTATTTTCTGGATTTTGTACATTTACTTTCATTTTTATTCTTTTAACACCCCTCCTTGTCTTCCTGTGTGGTGATGTGTAAAAAAAAAAAAAAAAAAAAAACTGTGAGGACAACTAATCTCCGTAGCAATCCTTAACAATAGACAAAGCAAAACCCTAACTAAATCCTAAAGGCTATCTCATAAAAAGTCTGAGTGAAACAGTTCGAAACTCTCAGCAATCCCCCACCCTAGGGTCTTTTCGAAAAAATATAAGGAAAAATACCTATAATAAAATTATTAGAGCGCCTAAATACCTGTATTCCATAGATATGTTACAATTAATAGTGATGATGGTAACGATTATTATTATTATTATTATTATTATTATTATTATTATACAAGTTATAATTTCTCTTAAATTTTTCAAAAGATTTTTTATTTTTCTATTTGCTGACCGGTTTCGTCTGCCAACTTCGGACACCATTTGTATGCTTTAAATTTTACAAAATTTGTATTCTTAACTTTCGATTTAAAATCTTGAAGAAGACGGCTGATGCCCTTTCAGTTAGTAACCATTGTGAGCCAATTTACTTCCCGAGTCTGACTGTACTTCGACATTTACTGGTTTCGTGACTGATTGATTTACAGATGGGACATTCCAGCGTTTTTAATTTTAAATTCGGAACTCCTCATGTGAAGCTCAAAAACTAATATCTACTTTGTTAGTAATTTTACAAAATTC
This sequence comes from Armadillidium nasatum, assembly GCA_009176605.1. NCBI lineage: Eukaryota > Metazoa > Arthropoda > Malacostraca > Isopoda > Armadillidiidae > Armadillidium > Armadillidium nasatum. The sequence continues at coordinate 43,014 of SEYY01020012.1, forward strand.
TAATCTTAATTAAAAACTTTTGGCTTAATCTTTGAAAATAAATTATTCATCTTCATGAATTCAAGCTCTGATGATGTCCGAAGTTGGCGAACGAAACCGGTCAGCAAATAGAAGAATAAAATATCTTTTGGAAAATGGAAGAGAAATTATAATAAATAAAAATATCTTGAAAGTCATGAATTGAACTGCAAATCATCTTCTAACTAACCTAATAGTGCATAACCAGACTGTGAAATCATATGAAAAGAACTTTCATATGATTATTATTATTATTATTATTATTATTATTATTATTATTATTATTATATATTATTATTATTATTATTATTATATTATATTATTATTATTATTATTATTATTATTTATTATTATTATCATTATTATATTTTATTATAATTTTTATTATTATTATTATTATAATGTCTTATAACTATATATATATATATATATTATATATATATATATATATATACTATATATATATATATATATATATATATATATATATATATATATAATAATATATATATATATATCGGTGATGGGTAAATCCGAATTCGAATCCGTACTGGAAAGTTTTTTTTTATGGATTCGGATTCGGATTTTTGCCAAAAACATCTCTAATAACTTCTGTAAGTGTAACTTTACTCTTCTCATTCAATCTGACTGTTCTATAACTAACAATCCCTCTGAAAGGCTAATCTCTTTGGTTTCTTTTTCCAAATTACACCCTGAGCGATTGTTGTATACCTCATCTTACTCTTTCTCCTCTCTGATGTTTCATATCTCTCCATGTGATCATACATGATCGGGTGTTGAGATCCTGAGATCTTTGAATTTCAGGAAGGCAAATGGTCCGGATGGCATTCCTCTTCGTGAGAGAATGTGTGTCTGAGCGAATCCTATCCTCGTTCAACTCTACTTATAATTTCTTAATACTAATATTTTCCCTTTGTGTGGAAGCGCGAATATGCCGTGGCGATTCCAAAGAACGGTACTTTTCTGGTCCTTCTAGTATGGTCCTTTAGCTCTCACAAGTATTTTGTTTTAAAAATCTTTGAAATTCTCATGAGCATTCATTTCCTGGATCATTCAACTCTACTCATAATTTCTTAATACTAATATTTTCCCTTTGTGTGGAAGCGCGAATATGTCCTGACGATTCCAAAGAACGGTACTTTTCTGGTCCATCTATTATGGTCCTTTAGCTCTCACAAGTATTTTGTTAAAAATCTTTGAAACTCTCATAAGCATTCATTTCCTGGATCATTTTGAATCTCATTCCCTTTTTCCAGATCATCAGTGTAGCTTTCAACGCTCGAGGTCTAATGGTGACATACTCTCTTATCTCACAGATTTATGGTCTTGTGACCATAGAGATTATGGGGAGTCTTGAGTGGTGGCACTTCGTATTTCCAAAGCTTCTAACAGAATATGAAACTCGTTACTACTCTCCAAGCTCTCTTCTTTTAGGTTTCTTCCTTTTCTCTGATTACTCGTGTCTAGTTCTTTCTCAGATCGTTCTATTTCGACACTTATCGATGATGCCACCTCTTGATCTTTTCCTGCTAATTTTAGTGTTCCTCAAGGTTCTGCTCTGTTTCCAACTTTATTCTTACTTTTCATTAACCATCTTCTCAGCTGCCCTTCGAATTCCTTTCATTCTTATGCCAATGACTCAACTCTCCTTCCATCTACCCATTTCAAATCTGCTCCATTTAGAGTTGCCTCCCGACTTCAGCCTTCTGATTCTATTCTTGCTGATCTGGATGAGATCTCGGTAGGATCGCCTCAACCTTGCGAAATTCAACTCTTTAAAAACTAACTTCTTCGTATCTTCCTTTCTAAAACACCTCCCAACTTTTCTATCTCTTTCGACTTCTCTCCCGTCTCCTGTGAGTAATATAAACAACAAATTGTCTTGGAAATCTTATTTTAGGACGTTCGGACATTTTTTGTCGATTATTAGATTCTGGAATAAAATTTTTGCTATATGAAGTACAAAAAAAAATTTGAAATCTCTCCATTATTGGGCAAGATACGCATTACGCATTTCCGAATTTTTGTCAAATTTCTGTAACTTTTCTAGATTTTGAGATATATACCCTTTCACTTTTTTCGATATAACTCTTTTTTTTTTTTCTTGACTAAACTTGTCCAAATTTTCAGGAACTCTAGAAGAAGGGTATAGCTAAAGTTTCATAGTAAAACCTTTTAGATATCTATCTCTAAAATTACGTTGTGTGGTAAAATACAAAAACAAATTTGAATATTTTGAATTTTTTTTTTTTTTTTTAATTTCAAACATCATTACTTTTTTCAGGAATAGATATCTAAAATGTCTTACAATGAAACTTTAAATATATCCTTCTTCTACAATTCTTGAAAATTTGTGCAATTTAGGTCACGAAACAAAGTTATATCCGAAACAGTGAAGTATACTTTTTAGTCCAATTTGGCACCTTCATTGTTTCGGATACAACATTTTTGTTTCTTGACCAAAGTTGGTCAAATTTTCAGGAATTGTAGAAGTAGGGTATATCTGTTGTTTCAACATGAGATATTTAAGGTATCATTTCTTGAAAAAAGGACTGATGTTTTGAAATTATAAAAAAAGAATATTCCAAATTTTCAAACTTTCTATTTTTTTATTTTTTTATTTTTTTTTTATTTTACCTCACAACGTTTTTTAAGAGATAGATATCTAAAATGTCTCGAGATGAAACTTTAGCAATACCCTTTTTATATTTATTTTAATTTTTTATATACTGAATTCAAATAAAGATATATCAAGTAAATTTTTTTCTAAAGGTTTAATAAGGGAATGTAGTATTTTGAAAGGAACGTTCTATTGGTGCTCTTCTTTCTCTCCTTTTTGAATCTTGGTTCTCTGATATACGGCATTTCCGTGAATCTTTTGCTTGTGGTTCTAGACATTTCAAAAACTTTCGACAGATCCTGGAACAAAGCTTTGATTCCTAAACTCCGTTTTTTTGGTATCTATCCATCTCTTTGTGGCTGTCTAATTTCCTTCCCGGTTGTTCAGTAGCTGCAGTTGCAGATTTCCAAAGTTCACCCTTTAAATCTATTAATAGTGGCATTCCTCAGAGATCTATTTTACTCCCAAATTGTTGCGCCACACTCTATACTATCGCAATTACAACAAGCACTACTTTTCTGAACTTTCCAGTAGCCTACATCCTCCAATAAGCGTATAGGAATGCGTGTTTGTTTGCGATTGTGTTTTAAAAAGTAATTCATAGCCAAGATTAAGGAAATAGAGAATGTATATATATATATATATATCATGTGTTTATGTATGTATGTGTGTTTGTGAATAATTTTGAAAAAAAAACTGAACTGAAAAGGATAAAGAACATTAACACAAAAGATTGAGCGAGAGAAAGAGTGAATAAAGACATAGAAGTATGTGTGTTAGTGTGTGTGTGTGTTCTGTTATTTGCATGTTTGCGATTGAGACAGAATAAGTCGTAGTCATGGAAACCAATGTAGTTAATTTATAATAATAATAATAAAATAATAATAATAATAATAATAATAATAATAATAATAATAATAATAATAATAATAATAATAATAATAATAATAATAATAATAATAATAATAATAATAATAATAATAATAATAATAATAATAATAATAAAATAATAATAATAATAATAATAATAATAATAATAATAATAATAATAATAATAAACACTCTGAAGAGCGAAATAAAGAGCAGAGTAGCATTAAGTAAGAATGTAGGATGTGTATCTACCTTGTTTGCATGTGTGTATAAGGCAATGTGATAGTAGATGAGCGTATTGGAATGTATGTTTGTTTTTTATTGTGTTTGAGAGAGAGTAAGTCGTAACAATGGCTGAGGTAATAGAGAATACATATGTACCATGTACGTACGTGTGTATGTGGCCCTGTGGGTGAATAATATTGAATAAAATCTAAGAGGATGAGCTATAGAATGTGTAAATGAAGGTTTAAGTGTGTATGTGCGTGCGTGTGTGTGTGTGCTTATTTGTATGTTTACGATGGCAATCCCGTCTCAACTGTAAATAACATTAACAATCATGCTCTTAAAATAAGCTCTAAATTATCTTGGAAACCACATATCACAATGGTTGTTAAAGCGGCCTCTAAGAAGCTGGAAGTACTATTCAGGTTGCAAGAAATTTTTTCCTTAGCAGTTACTACAATTATATAAGGGTCTTTTTCGCCCTTGTATGGAAAGGTTTGAGTCTAAAGTTAAAAGATTAATAAACTTTCCCCTACTTTCGAACTCTCTTGACCCTCTCTCTCTACGACATGACGTAGAAGCACTATCTTTTTTCTATAGGTTCTACAATGGCAGGTGCTCTAGGAAATTGGCCTCTTGCATTCCTTTACCATTGAGTCGTTCTCGTTGCACAGGGGTGCCCTGCTTTCACACAAATTTTGTGAGGATGTTGGAAACCCCAGACTTGCCCGTT
>SEYY01020012.1:62500-70000 GCA_009176605.1 Armadillidium nasatum
AGCGGTTAAGTCTGGGGTCAGAGAGTTGGACAGAGAAAGGATGAGACTGTGTAGAAAGACGAGTCGCACGAACCCTTCTTAATGGAGGAGGTATGCGACGAGAGAGTTCAGAAGAGCAGTGTCCATTGTAATAGCGATAGTATAGAGAGAGTGACGCAACATTTCGACGGGCAGAAAGAGATTGGAGAGAATTAGTGAGAGCAGGAGAGTTGATAAGGCGAAAAGCTCTAGACTCCACCTTTTCCAGGAGAGCTGTGTGAGTGGAACCACCCCAGATGTGTGACGCATACTCCATACAGGGGCGAACAACACCCCTATACAGAGCAAGCAACTGGGGTGGTGTGAAGAAATATTGAAGGCGCCTCAGAACACCCAACCTCTTAGAAGCTTGTTTAGAAAGAGAGGTAATGTGATCTTTCCAAGAAAGATCACGAGAAAAAGAAACACCGAGAATATTAAGGAAGATGAAGGTTTGAGTTGTGTGTTTTCGAAGAAGATATCATAGTTGTGTGGAAGATTGTGTCGAGTAGAGAGATGGAGGAATTGAGTTTTTGAGGCATTGAAAACGAACCATGTTTTCTCTGCCCCAATTTGAAATGAGAGATAGATCAGAGGTTAGTTGCTCCAAGGCCACCCTCCTTGCCTCTATTAACTGTTGCTGGGAGGGGCGTCTTTCAAAATGAAAAGAGTAATGAAGGGTGGAGTCATCAGCATAGGAGATGAAGTAATAGAGAGAAGGTCATTAATGAAAAGCAGAAAAAGTGTTGGGGATAGGACAGATCCTTGAAGGAACACCACTATTAATAGATTTAATATATATATATAATATATATATATATATATATATATATATATATATATATATATTATATATAATATATATATATATATATATATATATATATATATATATATAATATATATATATATATACATACATATATATATATATATTATATATATATATATATATATATATATATATATATATATATATATTATATATATATATATATATATATATATATATATATATATATATATATCAGACCTGCAGGAATATTTTCTCGTCTTTAATGGGCAGCCCATACCAACCAGTGATTTTTAGAATGCTCATTGTATGGCCCGCTAAACATATTCGTAATATATTATATATATATATATATATATATATATATATATATATATATATATATATATATATATATATATATTATATATATATATATATATATATATATATATATCAGCTTGGTAAAAGCAGCCCAGAGCCCTACGTGGTTCCCCACAGAGTTACGAAAAATAGGTACTTTATTCCAATTTAATGGCCGAAAAGGCCCCCCAAGAGCCTATACACAGTGTTTAAAAGTGTGCAAGTATAAGGATGTGACAAACAGGATAAATTATGAACATTGCTGTTATTTCTAAGATCAGAGAACTGGACAGAGAGAATGGCTAAGGTTTTGTGAAAAGACAAGTAGAGCTACCACTTATCGATGGTGGAAGCATCTGACTAAGAGTTGAAAAGATTGGTGTCCATTGTAATGGAGGTAGTAGAGTGAGAATTAATCAATAATTCGTCAGTCAGAAAGAGATTAGAGAGAGTTAGTGAGATCAGGTGACTGAGGTAAGTTGATAAATTGTAAAGCACTAGACTCCACCTAGTCATGGTAAAAAACGATTGTGTGAAACCAACCATATATGCGATGAAGAATTCAAACAAGGGAGGATGACTACTCTATGACACTACTCAGAGAAAGTAACTTTGGTGATGGAAAGAAATTCTGAAGGCTCCTCAGAATACTCAACTTTTTTGAAATGCTTTGAAAAAGAGATAATGTGATCTTTCCAATAAAAATCATTAGAAAATGCAAGGTTTGAGTTTTACATTTTCAAAGATGTTGCAGTTGTGTGGAAGATTATGTTGAGTAAACAGATGAAGGATTTGGGATTTCGAGATCTCGAAAAAGACCATAATTTCTTGTTTTCAATTTTGAGATTCAAGAAAGGTCATAAGTCATACTCCTAACAGTAATCAATTGCTGCTGAGTTGATCGTCTTTCAAACTGGAAACAGTAATGAAGGGTGGAGTCGTTAATATAAAATTAGATGAGAGATGAATTGACAGATAGAAAATTATTAATAAAAAGGAGAATAAGAGTTAGGGACCTAACTCTAAGGAACTCCAAGAGTCACCAAGACCAAGACTCAAAGAAGAAATAGACTTGAGAAATTCTTATGTAAGATTATTGACGATTAGAAGATATTTGAAGTTTTCACATCTTCCTTCTAAGGATAGATTCAAAAACTTCGGAAAGAACATAGATTAATGAAATAGAACGATAGTTAGAGGATTGATGGAGGTTTCCCTTCCTCGTCACAGCAGGAGGGAAAGTTGAAGTAAATCTGAGTTGATTTTAGTTTAGCAATGCAATAAGCAAGTTCAGAAACACAAGTTTTGAGAACCACAGAGTTGAGCTCAGAAAGATCAGAAAAAGACATCTTCGGAAAATATAAAATTATTAGGAATAAATGAGTTGGAGGGATGTTGAGGAGAAGAGATTGTTTTGGAATTTTCTAGAATGGAATTAGGAGAAAAGATCCGAACAAAGAGGTTCAATTTGAGCTTAAGGTATAGAAGACGTACTGCTATTGGAAGGAAAGAAATGGGTGATAGTGAGAAGCAAATTTAAAGGGGATTTTCATTTTTTTATATAATTATTTTTTTTTTCAAAATGACAGAAAAAGCTTTAGATTGAAGATCCAGAATAATTATTTCGCTTTCTACAGAAAAAAAGTTTTTAGCATCTCGAAAAATAGAATTTGTTCGATTTAAGCATGAAACATAAAATACACGAACTTCTGTAATTTGAATACGACAAAATAATTTCTGAAGGAAGCTTTTGTGTTGCGACAGTACGATTACAAGGAAGAATAAGCGAATTTAAATCAAAGATTATTACTTTTAGGTGAAGATAAAATAAATCTCAAAGGAAATCACCATTGTTATATATGCGATTTGCAAATACTAATGGATCTCTTCTACTGAAACATCAATCAGTCATTTCAAAAGAAATGAGAGACCTCCAATTGAAAGTGAGAGGAGTTATAAGCAAAAACGTAACAAAAATGTCATCTCACAGAAGGAATGAACAAAACCTGTGAAAGAGAAATATATGAAGATTTAGAACAGGATACAGAAATTGGAAGGTGATCGAAGGAACCTAGAGGTGCAAAAAGTTTGCTTATATATATATATATATTATATATATTATATATTATATATATATATATATAATATATATATATATATATATATATATATATATATATATTATATATATATATATTAATATTTTTATACACTACGCCATATCCCGCATGATGCAGGGTGGCGTCAACTGCAGGAAAATTCCTGCAGTCGTACATGGGAAGAAAAAAATGGTTAAAAGGAATCCAGACCTTAGAACCATGCGAAGAAATATACTTCATGATCCAACCTTGTCACCCATCCTTCCTCATGATTTTAAATTTTATATTCTTCTAAATTGAATTTTCCACTTAAGCCGAAAGTATGAATCGAAAGTTTTGTTTTCCTCTAGAATTTTGAAAAATAATTTAATTACATTCTTTTAATTTTGTTTTTGAAATATTTTTAAAAATTATATTTTAAAATATCTGTTATATTTTTAAGTTAAAAATAATTTTTTTCAGTAAATTACAGTTTTAAACAATCCTTCCAATTAATATATTATATATATATATATATATATATATATATATATATATTATATATATATATATATATAGTATATATATTATATATATATATATTATATATATTATAATATATATATATATATATATATTATATATATATTATTACTATAATTTCTTAAATTTCTGAAAATTTGTTTTGCAAAATAGTTTTGACGCACACATTCATTCAGAAAAATTTTTGCACATGATACACAAAGGACTGGGGTTCATTGTTGGTTTGGCCTTATATAATTAATATTATATATATATATATATATATATATATATATATATATATATATATATATATATATATATATATATATTATATATATATATATATATATATATTATATATATATATATATATATATATATATATATATATATATATATAATATATATATAATATATATATATATATATATATATATATATATATATATATATATATATATATATATATATATATATATATATATATATATATATATATATATATATATATATATATATATATTATATATATATATATATATATATATATATATATATATTATATATATATATATATATATATATATATATATAATATATATATATATATATATATATATATATATATATATATATAGCGTGTGTGTGTGTGTATGTGTGTGTGTGAGTGCTTGAAAGTGAAGGTTCTTCCAAATAGTCTTTTAAAACTTCGATATTTTTTTTTTGTTGGTTGGTGTTGAGGGGGTTTTTGCTTCTTTTTTTGTTCGTTTGGAGAAACAAAAGAAGATCAGTTAAATAAATAAGAAAGAAATAAAAATGGAAAGGTTTACCAGAAGGAGAGGTTTAAGGGGTTTATTCGCTTAAAGAAAACTACTTCTCAAATGGATATTTTCTTGGCATAAAGAATGGATGGACGGGAGCGAACCCCGACGACGACGTCGACGACGACGGCGACGAAGACGAGCAGCATTCCTTCTCCCGGAGCCAAAATTACTCAGACCCGCTCCGCTTTGTGATCCCTTTCATTTATCCGACTTTTTTTTTCTTCATTCAAGATGATGGATGAACATTCTTTCTCGAACGCAAACAAATGAAAATAATCAAAATATTAATTAAATATGTTACCATTTTTACAATATATATATATATATATATATATATATATATATATATATATATATATATATATATATATATATATATATATATATATATATATATATATATATATATATATATATATATATATAACCACCGATCTTTCTAAAGTTTTAGAATTTATCCTGAAAAGGAGAAAATTTAAAACCTCTCAATTTTTCTAATCTTTTATCTAATAGCCAATATTGTTTTTGTAAAAATAAAATAAAAATAAATAAAAACTAAAAAACACCCTACTGGTACTTTCCTTCCTTTATCTCTGACTCGAACCTCTGTCTTCGACATTTTGGTGAATCTTTTAGCTGAACATCTCGAAAGCCTTCAATAGAGTCTGGAATAATGTTTTGATTTCCAAAATTCGCTCTTACTGAATCTATCCTTCTCTTTGTGGTTTTTTCTCTTTGATTTCGTTTCGATCGTTCTATAGCATCTGTTGTAGATTGCCACCCTTCATCCTTTAAATCTATAAATTTTGATGCTCCTCAGGGATCTGTCATATCCCCAACACTTATTCAACTTTTCATGATTGACCTTCTCTCAATTACTTCATCATCTATCTACTCATATTCTGATGAGTTCACCATTCATCACTCTTTCAATTTGAAAGACGCCGCCGTTTTCAACAGCACTTACTTGATGCTAGAATGGATCCCCTTCCTCACGCTCTTTATGGCATTTAGCAAAAAATGTTAACTCTAACTTTGCTTCTTCCTCTTTTCCTCCTCAAGTACTTCGGACGGCACAACTGCTGTCTTACCTTCTTCTAAAGCTGAATTCTTCGCTCAAACCTTTGTTTCTAATTCAACCTTTGGCGATTCCGGAACTATTCATCCTCCTTCAACCCCCTCCAACTCATTCATGCCTAAAATTAGAACTTCTTCTAAGATGTCATTTCTGCTCTCTCTGTTACAATTTTACTGAGAAGGCGTACAGTTCTGATGGTTTTCCTTCTGTGGTTCTCAAAACTTGTGATTTCGAGCTTGCCCCCTGCTTTGGAAAACTATTTCGTCTCGGTCTTTTAACTTCAACCTTCAATTTTTGCTGGAAACGTGGACTCATTCAGCCTGTACCGAAGAAGGGGGATCCCTCTCAACCCTTCAACTATCGTTTCATTTCTTTGACCTCCGTTCTTTCTAAAGTTTTCGAATCTATCCTTAACAGGAATATTTGGAAACATCTCAATTCTACTAATCTTGTCCATGATCGACAGTATGATTTTTTGTAAAAACGCTCTACTGGTGATCTTTCCCTTTTCTCTGACTCTTAGTCCTGCGCTCTTCGGCTTTTCGGTAAATCTTTTACTGTCGCGCTATAAATATCGAAAAACTTCGATAAAGTCTGGCTCAAAGCTTTGATTTCTAAAAAATCTCCCTTTCGGTATCTATCCTTCTCTCTGTGATCTTCTATCTAATTTCCTTTTTAGTCATTCTTTAGCAGCTGTTGTAGACGGCCACCGTTCTTAATTTAATTCCATTAATAGTGGTATTCCTCAGGGTTTTGCTCTATACCAAACACTTTTTCTACTTTTCATTAATGACTTTCTCTCTATTACTTCGTCTCCTGTCCACTCCTATGCTGATGACTCCACCCTTCATTACACCTTTCAGTTTGAGATACGTCCCTCCCAACAGCAGTTAATAAACTCGAGGAGGGTAGCTTTGGAGCAAATAACCTCTGATCTTTCACGCCTTTCTAGTTGGGGCAGAGAAAACATGGTTGTTTTCAATGCCTCAAAAACTCAGTTTCTCCATCTCTCCACTCGACACAATCTTCCACACAACTATATCTTCTTCGAAAACACACAACTCAAGCCTTCATCTGTTCTTAATATTCTCGGTGTATCTTTTTCTCGTGATCTTTCCTTTAAAGATCACATTACTTCTCTTTCAAAACAAGAATTTAAGAGGTTGGGTGTTCTGAGGCGCCTTCTCAAATTCTTCACTCCACCCCAGTTGTTTGCTCTTTATATGGGTGTTGTTCGCCTCTGTATGGAGTTTGCTTTGCACATCTGGGGTGGCTACACTCATACAGCTCTCTCTTACTAACTCTCTCCAATCTCTTTCTGCCCGTCGAATTGTTGCGTCACTATCTATACTATCGGTATTAAATTGCGTTTTGTGATCTTTCTTTTCCTTTATTAGCAAAGGTTGTAAAATTTATGTGAAAGGGCACTCATACAAATACACGCGCGCATTGATATATATATATATATATATATATATATATATATTATATATATATATATATATATATATATATATATATATATATATATATATATATATATATATATATATATATATATGTATATATATATATATATATATATATATATATATATATATATATATATATATATATATATATATATATATATATATATATATATATATATATATATATATATATATATATATATATATATATATATATATATATATATATATATATATATATATAGTAATATTGCATAGGTCCTTATATTTACTAAAATAAAATGAAAAATGTGTTATAATAGTATGCAAAATTGACCAGGGTTTCATTCTCTACAAAACAGGTGTATTAGGAAGTCGAGTCTAGTTCTTG
>SEYY01020012.1:72500-90000 GCA_009176605.1 Armadillidium nasatum
ATATATATATATATATATATATATATATATATATATATATATATATATATATATATATATATATATATATATATTATATATATATATATATATATATATATATATATATATATATATATATATATATATATATTTTTTTTTTTTTTTTTTTTTTTTTTTTTTTTTTTTTTTTTTTTTTTTTTTTATTATTATATTTTTATTTATATATATATATATATATATATATATATATATATATATATATATATATATATATATATATATATATATATATATATATATATATATATATATATATATAATATATATATATATATATATATATATATATATATATATATATATATATATATATATAATATATATATATATATATATTATATATATATATATATATTATATATATATATATATATATATATATATATATATATATATATATATATATATATATATATATATATATATATATAAATATATAATAATAATATATATATATATATATATATATATATATATATATATATATATAATATTATATATATATATATATATATATAATATATATATATATATATATATATATATATATATTATATATAATAAATATATAATATATATATATATATATATATATATATAGAAGTGTGTAGGTGTTCCTCTTACTTTATTCGTTTCGTAACTTTCGTTGGGGATTTTGTGGTAGTCCCTCACCCCTCAACCTTTCCCCTTCTTTACCTCTTCTCCTCTCTCTCTCTCTCTCTCTCTCTCTCTCTCTCTCTCTCTCTCTCTCTCTCTCTCTCTCTCTCTCTCTCTCTCTCTCTCTCTCTCTTTCCGGGAAGGAAAGAACCAATGATGCGAAGCAGAAATTAGCTTTAAGATGTATTTATTGAGCAGCTTGTCCAATCGAACATCATAAACGAGCTCTATGATGAACGAAAGTGTGTGTGGGTGTGGGTGTGTGGGTGTGAACTTATATGTTACTTGTGTGTGTACGTAGCAGAGAAAGAGAGTATATCGAATACCACTTATAATGATTAATAATCTCTTGAGCATCTCTTAAACAACATCGAAGATTGCTCGCGAGAAAAAAGAAGATCTGCATCTGTTAGGAATGTCTCGAAGAAGATCGACCGATTTGCGCTGCATTTGAGGCTTCACTCTTGTGATAAATGAGTCTTTCTTTATTTGAAGACCTTCAGTGTTCTTCAGCCATTTTTAATTAATTATAAGTTACAATCAAAACACATTTAGGTGAATCCTTTAAGAGGTCATTAGTGATGCAAAAGGAGAAAAATGAACTTTGCTAACGTGACAACAGACATTAGCATATAATACACGTCTTCATATATATATATATATATATTATATATATATATATATATATATATATATAATATATATATATATATATATATATATATATATATATATATAATATATATATATATATATATATATATATATATATGCAGTTTGAACCACTTAAATATTTAAAAAACTACTGAACGTACGTAAAAAGGATAACATTTTTGGAATCCTTGTCGAATTTCAGGGAGGAAAATTATAAAATATTTGAAAATAAATTTTAAAAAAAAAATGATTGTGTACGATAAGCGATGATCTAACAAACCTAATTCGACTTTATTTAACCTGAACTATCGAAGATTGCCGCTGTATACAAGCCTAACTGATGTATTACCCCATATATATATATATATATATATATATATATATATATATATATATATATATATATATATATATATATATATATATATATATATATATATATATATATATATATATATATATATCACATCATTTATAAGTTTCTTAGTCATTAGCGAAATTTTAAGTTTTTTCCAATTTCGAAAAATTTATGCTAAAAAAAAAAAAAAAAAAGACATTGCCAGGTGTACGATTCTTTCGAGCTTTATAAAAAAGTAAACTTTACTTACGTAATAAAATTATTTTAAGAATTTATTTTTTATTTCCCAATTTTTCTTACCTAAAATTCGACAAGGATTCCAAAAATATAATCCTTTTTTACGTACGTTCAGTAGTTTTTTTTAAATATGTAAGTGGTTTCAAACTGCAGTCTGGCATATATATATATATATATATATATATATATATATATATATATATATATATATATATATATATATATATATATATATATATATATATATATATATATATATATATATATATATATATATATAATATATATATATATATATATATATATATATATATATATATATATATATATATATATATATATATATATATATATATATATATATATATATATATATATATATATATATATATATATATATATATCAGAAGAATGAGAATAATAGAAAATCGATGAAGGCAAGTATCTTGCTGGTTGTCGCTTCATTCTGATGTAGATAGTTATTGTTTTGCCTTACCTAGGTTATACATGACTTTGTTATGCGTTTTTTGCTATTTTCGAAATGACTCTCTCAAAAGCATCGTAGCAGTATTAAATTTTGTGAGAAATTTAGGAACCTTTTTCCACAATGTTAGGACTGGTTTAAATGGTTCAAATATGATCGGAATTCAATTGAAGAGTGAGAATAATAGATAGCTCTCGATGTCAAATGACAGCCCTAACTGGTTCGAGAAATCATGAAAAAGGGCAACATTTCACTAAGGGACAATCATAACATTATAATCGACAGATCATAAATGTATTACACTGCTGCAAAGTTTGTCCTAAGTTTACCCAAATAAGATCAGAGAGACTGATGTATCGCGATTTGTAGGGATCTTTCTGATCAAGCAGATAAGGAGAAAATGTTCTCGAGAAAACTCATCTTATTCGGTGTGACAGTTTATTTATGTCTTGAATTTTGACACGAAAGTTGTATAGTCATATTGGAATGCAAAATTTAACTGAGACAAGAAAAAGTCATGTAGGATTGAACGTCAAAACCATGTTGTCGGTTTATTTAGATTTTAAGATAGTTATCTAACCTGAATTTTCATTATGACAAAATGAAATTGTGGTAATATCCCGAAATGATGAGACGAACTTTTAGATTTCAAAATGTAAAGATACAAAGAAGACATGATTTGGGAGAAATATCTACTTGTTCTTCCATCACAACGCACCATCGCACTCATCTTTGCCAATTTTCGACTTTGTCAAAAATACAAGTGGCTATATACCCTCAGTTTTCCTGCTACTCGATCTGGCACGTGTAGAATTTTTCCTTTATCACTGAAACATACTTAGCATGGAAGAGAATTCAACGGAAAGAAATAAAATTTGTAACAACCGAGGACTGAGGAGGGGAGTATTCCTCAGAGGCACGGGCTGAACAAGTTACAGGTGTTCATTCCAAAATCGTCAATATATTGAACATTGTGAGTATATATATATATATATATATATATATATATATATATATATATATATATATATATATATATATATATATATATATATATATATATATATATATATATATATATATATATATATATATATATATATATATATATATTATATATATATATATATATATATATATATATATATATATATATATATATATATATATATATATATATATATATATATATATATATATATATATATATCTCTGGTCGGCAAAGGCAGGAACCCTACCAATTTCTACCACAGTTGGAAAATTCCTATCCAAATCATTAGAGGCCGACATGTCCAGACACACGGCGCTTGAAAGTATGCAAGTCAAAGGAAGTTGGGAAAACAGATAAAGGGAGTATGTTCCAGACTTTACCTGTAGAGTATATTTAAGATTGAGCATAATGGTTAAGTCTGGGGTCTGAGAGTAGAACAGAGAAAGGATGAGACTGTGTAGAAAGTCGTGTCGCTCGAGCTCTTCTCAATGGAGGAGGCATGCGTTCAGAAGTTCAGAGAGTTCAGAAGAGCAATGTTCGCTTTAAGTAAATTTTCTTACATGATATTTTGGAAGAACTTTAATGCAAATTCATTTCCACTTTGGAACTTATTAAAACTTATTTTTCCTTTCGTTTGTTTTAATTAAAATAATGCAGATTTATTTATTTTTTTGTTATACTCGTATCAGAGAAAGAAAATGGAATGCAAAGTTTTTTTTTTTAAATAAAATTCAAAAGTATAATTGACTCTTTGTGAATATTTTGTTGAGCGATTTTGCTACAAGTGAAATTAAATTTGTCAGTGATCTACCATGAGGCTTTTATTCTAAGGGATTTAATTATGTGATGAAGGGCGACAGATGGTCCATGAATGACTCGGAATGCAGATTTAGAAAATTTGCTTCAACTGCCTAAAATCTGATCTGTCTTGACCAAAATTAGGATCTCAGTGAAATGTTCATACAAAATCTTTGCATAATTCTTTTTAAAATATTTTTTAAAATACAGAAAAAACTATATATATATATATATATATATATATATATATATATATATATATATATATATATATATATATATATATATATATATATATATATATATATATATATATATATATATATATATATATATATATATATATATATATATATATATATATATATATATATATATATATATATATATATATATATATATATATATATATATATATATATATATATATATATATATATATATATATATATATATATATATATATATATATATATATATATATATATATATATATATATATATATATATATATATATATATATATATATATATATATATATATATATATATATATATATATATATATATATATATATATATATATATATATATATATATATATATATATATATATATATATATATATATATATATATATATATATATATATATATATATATATATATATATATATATATATATATATATATATATATATATATATATATATATATATATATATATATATATATATATATATATATATATATATATATATATATATATATATATATATATATATATATATATATATATATATATATATATATATATATATATATATATATATATATATATATATATATATATATATATATATATATATATATATATATATATATATATATATATATATATATATATATATATATATATATATATATATATATATATATATATATATATATATATATATATATATGATATGGTGATATTTTTCCCTCCTCTCTGACTCTTGGTCCTCTACTTTTCGGCTTTTCGGTGAATCTTTCGCCGTCACGCACGCTAAGCATATCGAAAGCCTTCGTCAGAATCTGCCACAAAGCTTTGAATATCCAAACTTCTCTCTTTCGGGATCTATCATTCTCTCTCTGGCCTTCTCTCTGATTTCATTTCCGGTTGTTCTAAAGCAGCTATTAATAGCGGTCTTCCTCTGGGATCTGTCCTATCTCTAACCTTTATTCTGTTTTCATTAATGACCTTCTCTCTATTACTTCATCATATATCCACTCTTTTGCCGATGACTCCTTTCTTCATTACTCCTTACAATTTGAAAGTAGCCCCCTCCCAACAGCAGTTAATTGACAGAAAGAATTTGGCCTTGGAGCAACTAACTTCTTATCTTTCCAATATTTCAAATTCTATCATAGAAAACATGGTCGTTTTCAATGCTTCAAAAACTCAATTCCTCCATGTCTCTAATCGACACAACCTTCCACACAACTATGATATCTTCTTCAAAAACACACAACTCAAACCTTCATCTCTTATTAATATTCTCGGTGTTTCATTTTCTCTTGATCCTTCTTGGAAAGGTCACATTACTTCTCTTCCTAAACAAATTTTTGAGATGTTGGGTTTATCTAACGAGTCTTCAGAATTTTTTCACGCCCCTCTAGTTGCTTGCTGTTTATGGGTGTGTTGTTCGCCCTTATATGGAGTATGCTTCACACATCTGGGGTGGTTTCAGTCATACAATTCTCCTTGAAAAGGTGGATGGAGTCCAGAGCACTCGTTTCATCAACCCCTACGCTCTCACTAACTCTCTGCAGTCTCTTTCTGCCCGTCGAATTCTTACGTCATTCTGCTTACACTATTGCTGTTACAACGGGAATTGCTCTTCAGAACTCTCCAGTCGTAGTCGCATACCTCTTCTACTGAGAAAGGATCGTGTGACACTGTCTCATCCTTTCTTTGTCCAACTCTCTGACCTCAGATTTAACTGCTATGCTCAATCTCTCATGTACTTGCTAGTAAATCTGACTCATTCCCATTATAAATTTTTCCAACCTCCTTTGAATTGCACACCTTCAAACACTGTGTATCGGGACATATTGGGGATTAACTGGAGTCCGATTTAATAATTCCCAACTCTGGTTGAAATTGGTTGTCCTATGACTTTTAACTACCAGAGGAGACATTATATATATATATATATATATATATATATATATATATATATATATATATATATATATATATATATATATATATATATATAATATATATATATATATATATATATATATATATATATATATATATATATATATATATATATATATATATATATATATATATATATATATATATATATATATATATATATATATATATATATATATATATATATATATATATATATATATATATAATAATAATAATATATAATAATAATAATAATAATAATAATAATAATAATAATAATAATAATAATAATAATAATAATGTGTTTTATGTCATCAGTGTTACTCTTTTATGGTGTGTTGGTCATAAATAACTATTATGCATTTATTAAATGAAAACGGAAATGATGTTAATGTTGATGTTGAGTTTTTTGCATTCTATTTTAGCTCTGATATAATCTGAAGAGAATAAGAAAAGTATTTAAAAAAGACTCTTCACTGTTTGCATAAAGATTATTTCCGCTTATTTACACAATCCAAATCTTTGTTTTCATTCTGTAAAAGTGTCGGTGAGCACTGTGATCACTGTGAGAGATTGTGGGAGAGCAAAGGAGTGACGGGGGTAGAGGGTATGGGGTAGGCTCTCTAATATTCAGTGCAGACATTGTTTATATTCTTCATAGGCGATAATGGGCAAAACTGATGTAATAATGGCATTCACATTGAAAGGACGCTTTGCGACTCTACAACGAATATTTTGTTACAAAGGAAATTTACATTTCGGAATAATATTTACAAGTTTTCACAAAGAGAAAAAAAAAGTTTGAAAAATATTCCCATGAAATGGGACGCGTCTGGGAAAGGGAAAAATCCTCTTTACTATTTTATGGGTTTCTTAATTGACTTTCCCAATGGCTTAATAAGATAAGTTTTTATATCTCCTATTATATTATAACTGCTTTCGTAAAACAAATTAAATTTACCTTCTCTAAATTTTATGCCATGTATATATATATATATATATATATATATATATATATATATATATATATATATATATATATATATATATATATATATATATATATATATATATATATATATATATATATATATTATATATATTATATATATATATATATATATATATATATATATATATATATTGTGTACGTTTCATGTTGAGGATTATGTAAAGTTCTGTAGATTAATATCCGGATTTACCAAATTTTAATATCGCTGCAGCATGACTAGCAGCCTAATTCTTTCTTTAATTTTAGCTGCAGCGAATCTAGAATGGTCACGTGATGTAAACAAAGATTATGGACAGGCATTTGTGAACACATTTTTAGACATTTATATTAATATCTTGATAATTAAAATATTTGAACACAAGTTAATATGTAAAATTATTTTAAAGCATTTATTTCACAATTTCTTATTACTAATGAGATTTTGAAACAATAAATTAATTATTATTAATTATTTTTATTTTCATTAATGCTTCCAATAATTTTAGCGAAGGTTGCCCCAAAAGTCTGTAATTCTGGTATCTTCTTAACAGTAAACATTTTATTTTAGTTTTTCACCTTTGTTTATTGATACTGATTAAATTATTTGATTAATTTAATTAATATTAATAATAAATATTTTCTTACATTCGAGTTTTCCAAAAAAATCAAGAAACTTAATGAAATTCGTCAGTCTCTTAAAATTTCGCTGCAAAAAATTATAAATAGACATTCTCGTGGTAAACTTCCTCTTTTCAATGGCCGAACTGTTCCTTCATGCACAGTCCTTGTATGATCGCTATTACAATGAACACTTCTATTCTGAACTCTTTTGTCGTATACTTCCTTCATTGAGGAGATCTCTTATCACTCAACTTTTCTCTTCATTCTTATTCATTTTCTGTCAACTCTCGAACACACACTTATCAGATCAAATTTTTTTGGAAATGCAAACTTTACAAACATTCTTTTGGGATACTTCTGCACTTGATTTTCATGACAAGACTTGTAGGTGGATTTCATTTCTTTCCGAGCAATTTCCTTTATTTTTTATTTTTTATTAAATCTAACATATATATATATATATATATATATATATATATATATATATATATATATATATATATATATATATATATATATATATATATATATATATATATATATATATATATATATATATATATATATATATATATATATATATATATATATATATATATATATATATATATATATATATATATATATATATATATATATATATATATATATATATATATATATATATATATATATATATATATATATATATATATATATATATATATTTATATTATATTTAAAAAAATTTTTTTTTAAAAGTCTTACTCCTACCTTCCGAATAGGTTGCTATGGTAGTAAAAACACCCTTTTCAAAATATTTTATGAATTGATGAATTAGAACATATTGCACATCATCGTCAAAGTTTTACCCTGAGAGCAATCGTCCAGGTTTTTTCTCCCGCAGGACTATTGTCCGCTTATGGCAGGGGTTTCATAGCTGCCAACTACTCATTGCTGCCTGGTTTGCCCCAATAATGTTGACCTCTTACTATCCGAGAATTGTTTTCTGTGTTCTGCTACTACTTGGAGTATGAATTGGAGTTGCTCTTCATTCTTTTTTAAAGTTTTATTTTATTCTTAGATTAGTGCGACTCTTCGCTCTGCAAAATCATTGGTAAATTATTTTGCTGTTATAATGGATACTCCTTTCTAAAAATCATCTCGTTCTAGCCATGTTTCAGGGTCTGTGTGTAAAAATGCTGTATCATTGTTCAATTTCTGAAAAAGCAATTGTCCGACTTGTTGTAACTAGCAGTTGGTAATTGATGTCTTTGGAATTGTAATCTTCTTTGGAGGTGGGCATTTAGGTTCTCCACTTCTTTCCACTTCTTTTCAATTTTTTTTGACACTTTTACATCAAACATTGAAAGTGCAATTAATTTTCTCATAAAAATTTAAGGTAAGTAATACATCAATATCATTCCAAGGAGCTTCAGGGAATATATAACCTTACTCATCCATCTAGCCATATGCATTGGTCCAGGAGCATGGAATCGGATGTCACCAGGAGGTATTCCACCAAAAAAAATAATTACTAACTCAATTAGTTGACGGTAATCTCCCGCAAATCCTCTCCTTCACGGAGTACGTTCATTGCCCATTCTATAATATCCTCTTTAATATCTAGTAATATTTTTGCCAGTATAGCGCACTGTAGTACAATGATGAAGATATTTTGATCAATATTTTTCCAAATAGCTTGAAATCTCTTGAATAGGAGAAGTTCAGGACCAGAAGAAGCACCAAGAACCTCTGAAAACACACTTTGAAGAATCAGCTCCAAGATGTGATGCCAGCTTGGAAGATATAGTAAATCTATTTGGAGCTTATCTTCAATTAATATGCGTGCTCCTTGTGGAGGCCAGTATATATGATTCTATCCTTGATTACTCCTTCCCCTCTCAGGCTTCCCATGTCTCTACCTGTGATTACTTATGATTGGGTGCATGGGATCCTGAAATCTATAAACGTCAGGAAGGCCAGTGGCCGGATGGCATTCCTCCTCGCGTTTTGAGGGAGTGTGCATCCGAGTTATCGCCTGTTTTCGTTCAGCTCTACACTCTATACCTTAATACTAATACTTTTACTCAGTGCTGGAAGCGCGCATGTGCTCAGCTGATCCCGAAAAAAGGTAGCCGCTCTGACCCTTCCAACTATCCATATATAGCTATCACTTGTGTTCTGTCTAAAATTTTTGAAACTCTCCTCAACTATCTAACTAATCTTTCTCACTTCAAAGCTTCCCAACTGAGAAGTGTGAGTTAGGTTCGTGGCTGGTTGGGTTCTCTTTTTCCTTTCTCTTTTATAATGCCCCTCCTTGAAAAGGGGGCTGCGCGTGAGTGGTGATGATCTGTAATATATATATATATATATATATATATATATATATATATATATATATATATATATATATATATATATATATATATATATATATATATATATATATATATATATATATATATATATATATATATATATATACCCCTTGATTTATTGATTAGAGGACTTACATTAAATTACGTTAGTTCCAAAGTAGGCATAAAAAATTTTTTTTATAAAAATCATCCGAAGAAAATGAATTAATTTTAAGGGCAATCAGAGAAGTGGATATGATCATTACAGTGATTATGAATAAAATCGTATAAAATATTCACAACATAACTTAGAATTTATATATCAAAGGAATACATACAACTCTTGAAAAATACATCGTACTAATTAAACTGAGTTTTATTAGAAATAGCGAAAAAATTTCTAAGAAAATAATTAATTCATTTTTTTTATTGCTATTAAAAAAAAACTTGAATGTCTTATTTTATTGTCAAAATAGTTCAGGAGGAAAATGATAATTACATGGAAACTGAGCTACGTGATATTTTGTAGATTATTCATTGGTAAAGTTTAACTACGGTTAGGGTTGAGTAAATCTTGGTAAAACATGTCAAGTTGAATTGTTTGGCAAATGCACTTAACTGAAATAAAAAGATGTATGAAATTAAGAGAACAAAAGATAAGATGAAGAATGCCTTAAATAAAATAAATAAATTAATGACAAAGGAGAACAGTAAACCAAAGAAAAGATTCATTAAATGCAATTTAATATCAACATTACTACAAGGTTGTGAGGCTTAAAAAAAAGCTGATAAAAGAAGACACAAACAGCTAACAAGATGCTGAAAAAAGTGATATTTGAAAGTTTAAAGAACTAAAATGAAAAGATTCTTGAAATAATAATTATTTGAAGGCAAATAACAAAGCAGAAAAGACGGAAAGAAGCATATTTAAGAGTTGGACATATTAAAAGGAAACAAAATTGTATAGTGTGCTTCATCTCGCTGGGAACATCGGTGGAAGACAGGCAAGAGGAAGACCAAAGGTGACATGCATAAAAAATAAATAAATAAATAAAATAAAAAAATAAAAAATAAAAAAAAAATACATTTTTTTGATGAAGAGTATATACTATAATTGGACTATGCGAAAGGGCAGGAGAAAGAGAAGGCTGCTATTTCATCAGTACTAAAAATCTATTACATATGGTAATAAAATAATAGTAATAATAATAATAATAATAATAATAATAATAATAATAATAATAATAATAATAATAATAATAATAATAATAATAATAATAATAATAATAATAATAATAATAAATAAATAAATAAATGAATAAATATTTTACTTGTTAAAGGAAGACAAGTATAATTACATTCTTTTATATTAATCCTATAAAATTGATAATAATCAAAATAAAAATCTCTAATATTGAAGCATTTCTCACTATCCTCACAGATGAGTGGAAAAATCGTTGGTGTTGTGTCTGGAAGGTTCCAAGTTCGAAAACAATTTCATTTAATTTCGATGAGGAAAAGTTTAATCGATTTTCACTCTACTGTAATAAGTGTGTTTTGCGTTTAAGTAAGATCAGAATTTACCCAACCAAATAAGGAAAATTTTGGATATTGCTCTCCTATCTTAATGACATAAATTTCCTGCCAAAGGTCGCTTAACCCCATCCTATGGGTGATATATATATATATATATATATATATATATATATATATATATATATATATATATATATATATATATATATATATATATATATATATATATATATATATATATATATATATATATATATATATATATATATATATATATATATATATATATATATATATATATATATATATATATATATATATATATATCGGAGGAAGCTCGCTTATGTTCTTGTCACGTTTTGTGGAAACAGGATTTCCAAGCTTCGATATTATTGTTCCTGAGAAGGAAAGCAAGAAAATAAATAAATAAATAAATAAATAAATAATAATAATAATAATAATAATAATAATAATAATAATAATAATAATAATAATAATAATAATAAAAAGTTGAAACAGCAACAATAAGAAAAGTTGGAAGTAACGACGTTCTCATTTTGATGTAACTGACCTTCAAAACACACTTTCATTCTTAGCATTTTCATCACAACTTTCTTCCAAATCCTCTTCCATATTAAAATCAAAATATATATTTAGGCTCTAGTTTATAATAAACTAGAGCCTGAAAGAGGAAGGGTGGCTATCCCTTCGAAAGCTTGCTCCAATTTTAATTTTTGTTTTTATTTTGTGGGGTGTTATATGTCTAAAAATTTTACACGGTTATATGTTTATATATATATATATATATATATATATATATATATATATATATATATATATATATATATATATATATATATATATATATATATATATATATATATATATATATATATATATATATATATATATATATATATATATGGGGGTTAAGAAATTAGCGTGGGTGTGTTGATGGGTATGAGTGAACATAAAATGAATTCTGTGACTGCATAATTTTTCATTGGAAGAGGAGAAAGAAATAAAAAGAAAAAAAAAGGCCCGAGAAAGCCCGGAAACGATGATGAACTATTTTGTGCTTGCGAGAAGAAAAGCCTCCAACGGTTGCAGTGGAATTTTTGCTTTTGCCTCCGACGTAAAATGATAGATTTGAGCAAAGATAAAATGAAGGAGAGAGAGAGAGAGAGAGAGAGAGAGAGAGAGAGAGAGAGAGAGAGAGAGAGAGAGAGAGAGAGAGAGCCAAGGGAGGGAGAGTACAGAAAATTAAGACAAATGCAAATTTTATTGATTTTATGTCAAGGTGTTAGTACTTTGTGAGGTACTCACACACACGTACTTACTCGTTGTTATGATTTCTCATTTTGAAGTGCCTCCCGTGAGGATAATTTATTTCAATAGTATACGAACGAGCAAGCATATTCACACAAAAAGATATATATATATATATATATATATATATATATATATATATATATATATATATATATATATATATATATATATATATATATATATATATATATATATATATATATATATATATATATATATATATATATATATATATATATATATATATATATATATATATGTGTGTGTGTGTGTGTGTGTGTGTGTAAGTGTTTCACAGATTCAGGGCATCTCTTAAGGATCTTCGTGTCCTGAATATTTTTCACTTTCTTCCTTGTATAAGGAGTGAAGAAAATATTTTCTAAGTTGTACTTTTATTTTTAAGGTTTAAATCCTCATTTGATATCACACCTGAGTTTGTAATTCTACCTTTTTTTTTTTTTTTTTTTTTTTTTTTTTTTTTTTTTTTTTTTGTACGTTCAAAGAAACATATTTTGAAAAAATATTCTTTTGATAAGTTGCCTTTTCGTTTGTAGTCAAATATTGTCTAAAATTTCCTCAATCTCTTGAATATTTTAGATGAAAAGTGATGGGAAAATAAATTCAAAAGTCAGAAGAATTTTCTTCGTGGAAAAATATTCTCTAGCGCAGTGAGCTTTAATATGTTAAGAAAGAATAAAGGCTGATAAATTTATGTAATAAACTTTTCTATAAGCAGTGAAAATAAGCATCTAAATCAAGGCTTCCTTTATATTGCTTAACATTTTTTGCATTTATTTTAGGTGTGGAAAACATTTAAAACTCTGAAACACTGAAATTGATTGCCTCGTTACACCATCTCACTAAAGTTCACAGTAAAAGTTAAAAAGGTTCTCTTACAGTTAATTATTATTATTTGAAAAATAAAAGAAATTTCATTGCAATTAAAGTAGAAATCGAAATTTCAATCGGGATATTAAATTAAACTTTTTGTATCCGTAAATACGAAAATAAAGTCACGTAAATAAATACATAGGAAATTTAAAAGTGATTCAGATGAAATGAATCAAACCTTAAAGAGTTTAAAAACAAAATTTTACATTTCGTCGATATATAGAATCAAATTTGAAGGTTTGCTCAAAATCAGCAACACCTAACTTCAGGAAAGTAGTTTACGAGTATTAATAAGTGAAAAGAAAACAAAAGAACTCACTCTAAAAACAAATGATAAAATTATTCAACTCTTCTCACCGCTTTAAATCAAGATTACAATATATATATATATATATATATATATATATATATATATATATATATATATATATATATATATATATATATATATATATATATATATATATATATATATACTTAAAGGTGTTTTGAAAGAAGTATCAGAGTTATCAGAGCTACAAATAAAAAATTTGTCGAGCCATTTTCTTCAAATTTATTATAAATTTTTTTTTTCTCAAGTGACACTTAATGTTATATTTGCGTCATTGGTGGCACTAAAAAACTCAAGTAAAAAAATTGTGTGAAGAAAGATGACACTTTCTGAGTTAAAACTTGTCACGCTTCACCTTTAAATAAAAATCATAAACAATGGCTTAATCATTTCTACAATTATTCTCTTTAGTCACTATTAATTCACTTGAAATTATATTCAACATTTCATTATATATATATATATATATATATATATATATATATATATATATATATATATATATATATATATATATATATATATATATATATATATATATATATATATATATATATATATATATATATATATATATATATAGATACACACAACTTTTTCCCACAATTATGGGATGTTATCTACCCTAAGGCGCAATCTTTCCTAATACTCATAAACTTGTGACACTTCAACTCACTTCTATCCTCCATCAACCGCACATCCTCATCCCAGCTCAATCCTGTCTCTCAATAACTAATTGTCATCGCTCATTCAACCTCCTTACGGTCTCCCATTACCTCTCATACTCATCATTTCAGAATCGAACACCTTTTTTACCAATCTCTCTCTCCGTTCATCCTACAAACAAGTCCAAACCACCTCAGCTCTCCCAACCAAACCCCTCTCCAACTACATATCTCCCTTATTCTAATATTCCTGACTCTCTTCCTTCTACTTGTACCACACACCGCTCTCATACCCTTCATCTCTAAAACGCCAACCTTT
This sequence comes from Armadillidium nasatum, assembly GCA_009176605.1. NCBI lineage: Eukaryota > Metazoa > Arthropoda > Malacostraca > Isopoda > Armadillidiidae > Armadillidium > Armadillidium nasatum. The sequence continues at coordinate 87,937 of SEYY01020012.1, forward strand.
TTTCTTTTCCTCGCATAAATATATATATATATATATATATATATATATATATATATATATATATATATATATATATATATATATATATATATATATATATATATATATATATATATATATATATATATATATATATATATATATATATATATAACTACTTCGTCTTTGTCTTTCTACTTCGATCTTCCCTTCTTGCTGCAAACGTGCGTTCATTCAACCTGTGCCGAAAAAGGGGGACCCCTCTCAGCCCTCTAACTATCGTCCTATTTTTTTTTAACCTCCGTTCTTTCTAAAGTTTTCGAATCTATCCTTAACAGGAAGATTTCGAAACATCTCAGTTCTTCAAATCTTATCTCTGATCGTCAGTATGGCTTTCGTAAAGAACGTTCTACTGGTGATCTTCTTTCCCTACTATCTGACTCTTGGTCCTCCGCTCTTCGAGGTTTCGGTGAATCTTTCACTGTGGCGCTAGACGTATCGAAAGCTTTCGATAGAGTCTGGCACAAAGCTTTGATTTCCAAACTTCCCTCTTTCGGAATCTATCCTTCTCTCTGTGACCTTCTCTCTAATTTCCTTTCCGGTTGTTCTATAGCAGCTGTTGTAGACGGCCACCGTTATTCCTATATATCTATAAATAGTGGTGTTCCTCAAGGATCTGTCCTTTCTCCAACTCATTTTCTAATTTTCATCTATGATCTTCTCTCTCTATTACTTCGTCTCCTATTCACTCCTATGCCGATGACTCCCCCCTTCATTACTCCTTTCAAATAGAAAGACGTCCCTTCCAACAGCAGTTGATAGATTCAAGAAGGATAGCCTTGGAGCAACTGACCTCTGATCTTTCTCGTATTTCAAATTGGGGCAGAGAAAACATGGTCGTTTTCAATGCTTCAAAAACTCAATTCCTCCATCTCTCTACTCGACACAATCTTCCACACAACTATGATATCTTCTTCGAAAACACTCAACTCAAACCTTCATCTGTTCTCAATATTCTCGGAGTTTCTTTTTCTCGTGATCTTTCTTGGAAAGATCACATTATCTCTCTTTCTAAACAAGCTTCTAAGAGGTTGGGTGTTCTGAGGCGTCTTCGTGGTTTTTTTACTCCACCCCAGTTGCTTGCTCTGTATAGGGGTGTTGTTCGTCCCTGTATGGAGTACGCCTCTCACATCTGGGGTGGTTCCCCACATACAGCTATTCTCGAAAAGGTGGAGTCTATTGCTTTTCGTCTCATCAATTCTCCTGCTCTTACTAACTCTCTCCAGTCTCTTTCTTCCCGTCGAATTGTTGCATCACTTTCTCTATACTATTGCTATTACAACGGACATTGCTCTTCTGAACTCTCACGTCGCATACCTCTTCCATTGAGAAGGGCTCGTGCGACACGACTTTCTACACAGTCTCATCTTTTCTCTGTCCAACTCTCCGACCCCATACTTAACCGCTATGCTCACTCTTACATGTACACTACTGGTAAAGTCTGGAACACACTCCCTTTATCTGTTTTCCCAACTTCCTTTGACTTGCACCTTTTTAAACGCCATCTATCGGGTCACGTTGGCCATTAGAGATCAGATCCCGAATGTTCCCCAACTCTTGTGGAATTTGGTAGGCCTCCGGCCTTTGCCCACCAGAGGAGACATAAAATATATATATATATATATATATATATATATATATATATATATATATATATATATATATATATATATATATATATATATATATATATATATATATATATATATATATATATATATATATATATATAAAATAGTTTTGTGGAATTTTCTCCCATCTTTGTGTTTCCTGTTGAATTTAATCTCTATTCCTTTCCTTTAAAGCCCACGTCTGTTCTCACCTGTGAAATTTTGCGTTAGGTGGGGCTTGTGGGTTGTTTTATCTCTTTTATTGCTCTAGCACCCCATCCTTGAATAGGGCTCTGCCAGTGAGCGGTGGTGATGTGTAATATATATATATATATATATATATATATATATATATATATATATATATATATATATATATATATATATATATATATATATATATATATATATATAT